>BJBW01004328.1:109200-228404 GCA_004320125.1 Scolopax mira
CGGTGGCCACAGGGATCTCTCATGTCCTGCAAGGCCAGCAAACCCCCTCCTTCCTTCATCCATGTCATGGCACACCTTTCTTTTCCAGAACCAGATGAGCCATTTGAGTTCATTATTGTGTCCCTGACGGGCCAGACGTGGCTCTTTGAGGCCTCAACGTCAGAGGAGCGAGAGCTGTGGGTCCAGGCCATCGAGAGCCAGATCCTGGCCAGCCTGCAGGGCTGTGAGAGCAGTAAGAATAAGGTAAGAGGCCTGGGCTGAGTTTTGCTTTGTTACCTCCTCTCTGGCATCTGCTTTGCTGCATCCATCCCTGTCCCAGCTTTCCCTCTGCCCAGCTGGATCCCGTACTGATCCCTCTACTCCCAATCAGGGTTCAGTCCCATCCCTGGGACTGTGCTGCTCCCCACCAGGTTTCCTGTCACCTCTCTGAGCTCCCTGTGCCTGAGCACCTCTCTGACGCCACAGAGCTCTCTGCATCCCTCCAGAGCTGCATCTCAGGCTGTCCGCTCCCTCCTTGGACCCCTCTGCCTTTGTGCTCCCCCAGCACACACCCAGCTGCAAATCCATGTTCTCTTTGGACCCTGTTCTCAGCTCCTGCAGCACGTCCCTGCTGGAGTGAGATGCTGGAGGGTCCCCAGGGGGCTCTTGGTGTAGCAGTGAGAGGACACGTCAGGGGCAGTTGGCCTGGAGTATAAGGGGTTCCTATGTGTTCCGTTCCAGGCGCGGCTGGGCAGCCAGAGCGATGCGCAGGCCATGCAAGCCGTCCGCACCGCGCGTGGGAACAGCTTCTGTGTGGACTGTGATGCACCAAGTAAGAACTGCTGCCCTGGAGGTGGGTCCCCTCAGCCAGAAGGGCAGGGGGTCTCCACCCCCACACCTTCCTTTGCCCAAAGAACCTGTTCTGCAGGGCTGTCTCATCCTCTCCTGCAGTGAACCGGTTCTTCAGGGACAGGGGACTGACCCACATGCCACGCTGGTCCATGACCCCTCATGCCCAGCCTGGGGTCCTTGCCTCTCTGTGCTGCAGGGTCACTGGGCTTGAAATAGATCTGGCGGGCAGGTGTCTGCAGATACGGTCTCCTGGATCGCAGGAGACAGACTGGTGAGTCCATCCTGGTATTAACTCTGCCCCCCTCATCTTGCTCCCCTCAGATCCAGACTGGGCAAGCCTGAACCTGGGCTCCCTCATGTGCATTGAGTGCTCTGGGATCCACCGCAACCTGGGCACCCACCTGTCCCGTGTGCGCTCCTTGGACCTGGACGACTGGCCTAGCGAGCTTCTTATGGTCATGACAGCCATTGGCAATGCCCTGGCCAACGCTGTGTGGGAAGGCGCCGTGGAAGGCTATCCCAAGCCCACCCCTGAGAGCAGTCGGTAAGAGAGGTGGGGGACTGCAGAGATACTGCTCTGTCAGCCACTCCAGGAGGCTTGAGGGCACCTCAGGAAGTTGGGAGCCATTCAAACAGGTGGGCAGGAATCCTCGAGGTTCTCTAGTGACCAAGGTCCTGCCTGCTCTCTGGGCACGGGAGACCCTCTCCCACCATCCCAGTGGGCCAGCAGGGCTTCATGTCCAGCCATGGCCATGTGGTGGCTGCTAGAGTTGTGGCTGGCTGCAAAGCAGAAGGGGTTAACAGAGATGGCTTGGCAGCCTTGTGCAGGTCTCAGGGGTGCGTCCCTTTCAGGCCCTTGTCTGTCCCTATCGGAGCGATTCTCCTGTCACTCATCCCAACAAGAGCCCATTCTGTGGGCTTATCAACGGATAAGAGCGGGTCAGGGGGCGGCGGGAGTGAGCATGCTCCGCGCGGGGCATTGATGGCCGCCCGCCAGATGCAGATGGATAGAATGGCAGCAGATAGCGGCGGCACAGCACACATCGATCCGCCCGGCCCCGCAGCCCCAGGCGGGACGGACGCTGCCACAGCCTTTGTTTGCACCAGGCGAGACGGCAGCAGCGATAACGTGCCTCCCGTGGCACCGGGCTGTCGTCTGCGGCTGCTAACCTTTTCTTGCCGCTGGTCTTGGCCCACGAACAAGCACAGGACAGAGACAGTCCCCATGCTGCCACGTAACAGGCACTCAGGAGAGTGTGCAGGGACACTGGCACGGAGGTGCAGGTGTCCCTTCACAGGGTGACAGGTCTGGCCTCTGGATGTGGGATGTAAGAGCACAGTATAGGTAGGAGCTATAAGGAGGTGCAGAGACAGCTGTGTGTTGGCCATGTGTCCAGAGCAGGGTGTTAGAGCCCCGGTGGCAACTGAGGAGGGGGGAGGACAGCAGGGGAGGTGACTGCAGCAGGGGCTACGCAAGGGGTGCCTGTGCATGAAAAACCCACACTGCTGACAGGGTCCGTTCAGGTTGGCAGCACTGGCACCATGTCCCTTTGCATGTGGGGCCCAGGTGGGTTGTCCTGCCAGTGATAGTGACAGTGTCCTGCCTGGCAGGGAGGAGAAGGAGCGCTGGATCCGGGCCAAGTACGAGCAGAAGCTGTTCCTGGCTCCGCTGCCCCAGTCGGACATCCCACTGGGCCAGCAGCTGCTGCGGGCGGTGGTGGAGGACGACCTGCGCCTGGTGGTGACGCTTCTGGCCCACGGCACCAAGGAGGAGGTCAACGAGACCTATGGGGATGGAGACGGGCGCACGGCGCTGCATCTCTCCTGTGCCATGGCCAACGTAGTCTTCACGCAGCTGCTCATCTGGGTAAGGCAGGACCCTGCAGCCTTCACCGTGGCACTTCTGGTCTTGTCCTGGCGCTTCCCCCCTGCACCTCCCCGCTCCTGACACCCCTCATCCATCCCCTTCCTGGGGGTTCCCCCTGTGCTCGCTGGTGCTGGCGTGACCACTCTCCCGTCTCCATCTCCCACTCCATCTCCCCCTGTCTCTGCCCACCCCAGGGCCACAGTGCCCTGCCCCTGCCACTGCTCTGGCCACCCCTGCCCCATGCCTACGGGCCCCGTGACGCCTGGGCACCACTGACCGACTGCTTTCTCTCCTGCACAGTACGGGGTGGACGTGAAGAGCCGGGACGCTCGGGGCCTGACCCCACTGGCTTACGCCCGGCGCGCCGGCAGCCAGGAGTGCATCGACATCCTGCTGCAGCATGGATGCCCCAGCGACGGTGCCGTCACCACGCTGACCCCCAGCCTGCCCCGCCGCAATGCCAACGCCAACAACAACACCTGCACTGCGGTGCCAGCCGAGCTCGGCACCAGCCCCAGCGCCATCTAGCTCCCCATGGGCCCTCCACTCACCACACAGCCCCCTTCCAGCCCTGCCAGGGGAACAGGATGCAGGAGCAGGCCCCAGAGGCCCCAGAACAGCACAGCCAGCCGCACTCGCCCCCCACTGGGAACCCCGTCCTGGCGGAAAGGAGGCCAAGGAGACAGCAGCTCACTCCTTCATGCCCCTCTGGATTTTCCCCATGCAGCTGGGACGGATGGGGGCCATGCAGACCCAGTCTTGACAGCTTGTGGAAAGGCTCCCCCATAGCCACTGGGATGGGGGGGCTCTAGTACACCCTGTTCTCATGACCGGTACAGGGGTGAGCATTTCTCTGTGTCCCTCCACCAACACACATGTAGATAACAGAGGGGCTGGAGGCAGTTCAGGTGTGTGCCCCACACACACAGCTGGTACTGGGGAGGGTGATGGCTGCCCCAAACAGTTGGGGGTGCTTCCCTCCTACCCACCCCTTCCTGTCTCCACCTGCCTGTGCACCCCGCTGCAGTGGGGAGGCTGGGACAGTGGGAGGTGCGTGTTTCTCTACTGCACCCCCTCTGTTTCTGGTGGGTGCAAGGGGTATCCCCTCGCTGGTACCTCTCCCCATGCGCTGATACAAAGGGAGCTTTTCTCCCACAGCCCCTGGACAAAGTCCCCTCCAGCCTCCCTGGTGACCAAGAGGGGAATGAGGATGGTCACCCCAGGACCCCCAGCTGTGTCTGTCTGTCTGTAGAGTCACTGTCCTTCCAGGTTCGAGCCCCAAAGCCATACACAGTGTCTCCATCAGAGCATCCCCCTGGCTCCTGCTGCTGCCCAGGCGGGGCTGGTCTCCGGCTGAGCAAGAGAGAGGAGACGAGCATCTCCCCTTGGTTTTGGGCCAAGCCTGCAGCTGAGCGCTGGAACCCCAAGGCTTTGGACGCTGCTGTGGAACGTCTCTGTCACTTGTGTATAAAATGTACATTGGAAATATTTATATGGACACTCTGTATATACTGTTTCTTTGCCATGAGTTGCCCTGTGTGTGTTTCCTGCAGCCAAGGAGATAAAGGCCAATAAAGCAACCCACCTCCTGCCAGCCCAGCTTTTCCGTGTGCTGCCTTCTGGGTTTCCAGCGTAGCCTCTTGCCCCCACTGAGGGTCTGGTGGGCTTCCATCACAGACTGAGACACTCTCAGCCCTTTCTCTTCAGCCCAGGAGTTCTGTGGTGAACCAGCCCCCTTGGTGGGCATGGCAGAGGGCTGAGATGGGGAGGGGGGACATGTTGGCCCCAGGTGCTGTGGGACAAAGCAGGGACATGGCCCTAGAGGGATGCATGGCTCTGATGGGATCAGAGGTGGGCACAGAGAGACGTACACTGAGCAGGGGACATGTGGGTCAGAAGTACTGGGGGTAGATGGTCCCTGTGCACAACACGGTGAGTTTGAAGCTGGGAGAGGGAGGGCAGAGATGGGCAGGAAATGGGGGGCTGTCCCAGTGAGCAAGGACCCTGATGGCTTGTTACGGCAAAAAGATGGCTGCAGAGGACTGGGGGGCATCTAGTCCCAAGACACAGGCAGTGAAGGAAGCCATGTTGCTCTGCCATCCCCAGCCCTACAGGTTTCTGCAGCCTTTGGCGGAGCTGGGGCCCAGTGCTGCCAGTTCCCCACTGGCTGCACCCCAAGCCATGCCACTGGAGACGCTTTGGGGCTCCGGCGTCCCCTTGTGCTGGGACTGGGCCTGGACTCTGCGCTGGGGCTGGGCACTGCTCTGGGTCCCTAAGCCTGCGGAAAGGAAGGGACTTGCCAAGACAGCCCTCTGTCCCCCTGGCATCAAAACACCCCTCTGTCCTCAGTGGTGGCCCCCATGACCCTCCCATGGCAAAGGGCTGGCGCTACACAGTGGCTGCAGATGGTGGCCCCAGGCCTCTCATTAACTCCTCTCTGTGTGCCAGCGTTTTGGTCCTGGTCCTGGCCCTAGCCCTCCCACCTGCACCATGTCCCCCCTCATTCCCTGACCCCCTTTTCCCTCACCGTGCCTGTCGGTGCTCCCACACCAGCCCTGGCCCCAACCACAGCCCGGTGCTGGGTTTGGTTAATTTCCTGGCGACTGCATTAGCGGGAATGGAAGCCGAGGGACGGCAGCTCCTCTGGGGCCCATTAATCATCCCCCTCAGACAAGCTGCCTTGATTACAAGTGGCAAGAAATTCATTAGGGCTGCGGCTCTGACAACTTTTATCTGCGCGGCTGGATCTGACTCATTAGGCAGCCAAATTAAAGCCATGATGGGCCCTGATGAAATTCACTGCTTGTTTATCTTGTGCGATCTGATACATCTGCCCATACATCATCCTGCGCACGGGATCCCGCCCAGCCCAGCCCCGGTGCCTCCCTTCCCATCCCAGCTCTGCCCTGGCCCCATGGCCACCACAGCACGGCCAGGACTCGGCACCAGAGCCAGCCCCGGGCCAGGGGCTCCAGCCAGACCCTTTACCTGCCCCACACTCTGCCTTCAGGCCAGGGCTGGGAGCTGCTGAGGACATGGCCCCAGGCCACCCCTCCTGGGCCGCCCAGTGCCCATTAGGGTGTGTGGCCCCCTCAGAGCACCCACATCCCTGGCTGGGTCCTGCTGCTGGTGGCACCGCTGCCAGCACAGAGCCTCATGGAGACTGACACGGTGTCCCACTGATGTGCCTGCATCTTGCAAACAGCTGGCTGCCCCTCTGCTTGCACCCCACAGCTTCCCCGTGTGCTCTGACGTGGCCCTGAAGAGCCAAGACAAACGCCCTTCTCTCCAGCTCATGAGCAGCCAGGCAAGGCCATCATCCATCACAGGATGATGACACCACAGTGACCCTGCTTTCCTTAAGAGAGGCCACCTCTTACCAGGGCGCTGCCCTGATGCAAGGGCCTGTGCTGGGTGGACACGGGCAGCCTCTGGGCCATGGCATATTCGTGCCATCCCCAGCAAAAAGGGGTTTGTGATGAACAACACTGTCCCTGTTACAAAAAAAACCAGCATGTCCCCATCTGGCAGTGGGGCCAGGCCCCAGCAGCAGCATTGCCATCCCTTCCTGCCCTCCCTGGCCCCAGCCCACCATTAACCCGCTGTTCCAGCACAGCTCAATGACAAGGTGGACCAATTGGCTTCACATGGTCCAGGACCAGGTGAAGCTGAGGCAGGAATTACTGTGTCCATGTTTAGGGGCAAGACATGCTGTCTGTGTTTAGGGGCAGGAGCTGTTGTGTCCATATCTGAACACTGCTGCCAAGGCCATGGTGACCAGCCTGGCTACTGAATGCCCTCTGCAGCTGCACCTGAACTCTGTGTGCTGCGGTAGAGGGTGTGCTGTGTGTAAAGGAATTGGAGGTGATTGAGGGGAGCCCACACGCCTTCCCAGGTGCCAGGCCAGAGGGGAGATGGTTTCTCTCCTGCCCATGTGCTGTCAGAGCCAATTTCTCCCCACCAGGTTATACATGCATTGCATCGCAGGATTCCTGCAGTGGCAACTCCAACATGGTACCGAGGCCAGGAGTGTGGTGAGCTGCTCCCTAAGGACACCTCCAGCAGCATGGATTCCCCCCCAGGGCAGCACAGAAGAGCACAATGTTCCTCTGCCCTGCCTCAAGTCTGCTTGAACCAGGGTCAGAGGGACTATCACAGCCACTGCTGCCCACCAGCTGTGGAATAAAA
Source organism: Scolopax mira (assembly GCA_004320125.1). Classification (NCBI taxonomy): domain Eukaryota; kingdom Metazoa; phylum Chordata; class Aves; order Charadriiformes; family Scolopacidae; genus Scolopax; species Scolopax mira. The sequence goes on from BJBW01004328.1 coordinate 116,087, forward strand.
AGCCTAGTGTGATCCCTGGGGGAGCTGCGCTGTGAGCCACAAGCAGATCGGACTAGCATCCTAGCAAGTCCTGGAGAGGTTGACCAACAAACAGCAGCAGCAGCATGTTGTGGCCCATCAGCTCTTCACACAAGCCCATTGCTAGAGAATACTGTGAAACAGCTTCTTTGCACTGAAAACACGTTCCCGACAGGGGACTACTGAGTGAATACCCCTGTGATGCCATCACTACACCTTTCCTAGTTCTTTAAGAACAATTGTCCAGATAAATGAGTTGGCAGGTCTGGGTAGCATTTCCGTGTAAATGATGAAAGTGTCTTCATGAGGACAAAATAAGTTTTGTTCATATATATAGGTATAAACATACATATAAATAAATGCATGCCCATGTATATACATGATTCTATGTCTACATCTACCTTTTATTCTGTGTGTGCATGTGCACAAGTGTGTGCATTTGGGTTCCTTCCCACCCCAGTTCCTACTCCAGGACAGAAGACAACAGACAGAAAGTGGTATGTGGGAAATTCCAAATAGATACAAGGAAAAAAAAAAAAAAAGGAATACTGGAAATACTGCCCAAAGAAGTGAGACCACCATCCTTGGAGACACTTGAAGTTCAGCTGGACAAGTTCTTCAGCATCCTGATCTCAGGGGACCAGCATTGAACTAGTGTTCCTTCCCATCGGTCCCTTCCCATCTGCGCGGCTCTGTCTGTATTGCCCAGTTTTTCATTGTTGCTCTTCTTCTCCCCACACTTCTCCGAACCCCCCCAGTAGCTCCAGCTACTGGGGAGGCGCTAGAGGCATTTTGGGAAGTGCCGTGGGCTGCGTTCACAGCTCTGCTGCTGCAGCACTTTCTGCGCTGTGCAGGAGGCACCCGGCTCATCGCCAGGCAGGAGATTCACCGGGGATCTCTTTTCTGCACAGTGCAAGGAGCATCCTGCCATTCCACAGCTCCCTCCAACACCCGCGGTGACAGCAGTGAGTCTGTCACCTCCATCAGCTTCAGACTGCATTGCCCCTCTGCATCACGGGCAGCTCCGATCACATGCTGTCTCTAGGGATGTACTGTGTACGAGCTCTGGGACAACAACAACAAAAAAACCAAAACCCAAATAACTTCCCAGCAGCAGAAAGCTCCCATTCTCCAAACCATGCCACTGGCTGTCAATGGACCAGTGTGCGGGTGGAGCGGGGGGTGCCTTGCAGGCAGACTCCAGGTGGGCAATGGCATGTACAGGCGGTGGGGGACAGGTTAGGAACACAATGAACCAATGCTGTCACTGGGGCAGGACATGTCAAACCACAGTGCCAGCTAGAAAACTCCCTAGTGCCAGGGAGAATGAGGGGGTTCTTGGACCCTAAAATAAAACTTAACACCTTTCAATGTCACTGCCCCAACCCTGGAGCTGTGGCCGATTTTCAGAGTGCTGCGGGTATTCTCTAGTGCTGTGCCGTGCTGGGTTGCAGTGACACAGACCCCTCATGTGGACACATTTATAGTGACAGAGCACTGCTTATAGCTGCACAATTGCCTTTATCCTGCCTTCCCCCCCTCCTCCCAGCTTGTCCAGTGCATCCATTCCTGTGCAGGAGCTATGGCAATGGGTGCAAATGGCACATCATCCCCTTTTGCAGCCACGTAGCACAGGTAAGTTAGCAGTTTCTGCCTCACACCAGCACAGGCCCAGGGCAGGAGAAGCAGGGTTGTACCTAAGCTGTGGTTCTCAGGTGCAGGTGGCTCTGTCACTGCATGCTGAAGGCACTGCCAGCTCCCCCAAGGGCAAGGCAGCCAGGGGCAGCTGCCAGAGGACATTTACCTCCCGTGATGCAGAGTGAACGCCAGCAGATGTTGCTACCTGAGCAGGCCAAGCCCACACTTGGGGATGCTATGAGCGACACCAGGCCAGGCAACTCCTGTGAACGTGTTCTCCTTTCCGGGTGGGTGGTGCAGGGAACAGAGGCTGAACTGTCATGGCTGCAGGAAGTCAGCTCAGCTGCTCAGAAATCCAGGTCATGAAAGGATCCTGCAGAACTGTCTTGAGACCTGCAACAAACATCTCTGTGGAAAGAAGAACCCACCTGGGACATCCAGAAGCACAACTTTGTCCTAATGGTTGTTCTGCTCTAGGCTGTGGCTGTCCCCACACAGACCAGCTGGAGCCAGCAGCGGATGGGCAGGGAGAGCCCACCAGTGTTTTGAGGCTACTGAGCTTTGCAGGAGGACTCAGCTGTGCAGGCTGAGATAGGGCCCACACTCCATGTTAACAGAATGCACCTGCAGAAGAGGGCAGGGCCATGGGGAGGGAGTACTTGCTCCCCAGGCAGCATGGAGATGGGGCAGCCCTTGCTGTGGCATCAGGGAGGGCACCCAGGAAGGTGAAGTCAGCTCCAGCTGTTGGTGATGTTGCCCACTCTTATAAGCCGTGTCTCCCAGGGAAGGGTGCCAATGGCTAACTGGACCCTGTGTGACCCAAACTCTATCAACCCTTAGAGCAACGGGCATCTCAGCAGCACCATGTCCCACACCCTTGGAGAGAGCCTTCTTCCTGCCCAGGAGACACTGGTGGGATTGCAATGGGTGTTGCTACTACAGCGCAGACACGTGAGCACCCTTGCCTCACTGGCAAGGCCGGGATGGCTCATGTTTGTCAAACCAGCTTTGTCGCTGGTTTTCACACCCGGACACCCAGTTCAGGATGGAATCACATGGTCCCCTACACGTCTGACTCAGGACCAGGCATGCAGCTGTGCCCTGTGCAAGACCGGATCTTCATCAAGTTCCGGAGCTGGGCTCAATCATCTGAGAGACCCCCAGCTTCAGAAGCAGCATCTCATGCAATAGCTCTCAAGAGCGGACTATTCCAGTCCAACTGTCCTACATGTGAGAGCTCCTGCTCAGGAAGTCTGAAGCCCTTCTCCTGTGCTGGTGCAGTGGGACTGGCAGCTGCTCCAGGCTGGGGTGAGGGGATACAGTGTCGGTGCCAGCAGTGCCTGGTCCACCCCAGCCCTGCTCCCTTCTGCAGAGCCTCAGCAGCGTGGTATGAGAAGTAGCAGCAGGTCCTGGTCAGTCTGAGGTGCTCAAGGAGGGGCAAGACCCTTCCCCTCTGCCCAGCTCTGGCAGCCACCACTGCCCCAGGATTCAATGGCAATAAGGCAACTGAGCTGCAGGAGGATTTCTCCGTTCATCCCCCGTGGGCTCCTCAGGACTGAGGGAGGAGGAAAAGCTTCAAGGCAGGACTCTTCTAGCAGGCAGTGCAGCCCTGAAGAGGGAGGGCATTGTGTCACTGGGCCTCTGAGGTGCTGCTGGCATGTGGGACCAAGCATGCATGAAGATGGCACAAGACACCCGGGCTGACACCTGGTGACAGCAGAGGCAGGGGGGCACAGACATCTCCACACCCCGTGGCCAGCAGAGGCCTGGTCCTGGCATGAAGCTTACGGGACCGGCAGGGCTTTGCCTCCAGGGAGGGTAACAACCTGCCGTCGTGGGGCGCGGATCTCGGGGAGGGTCGCTCCTGCCCCGTGGCCTGGGGCACGGCACCAAGGATGCCGGGGGTAGCGCACACGTCCCTCCCGCCCCGGGGCAGCGCTGCGGGGCTGGGGAGGGCTGTGGCGGCAGGGGCTGCCGGGGCGAGGACGGCCCCGGCCAACGCACCTCCCCGCTGACGGGAGGAGGGACCCAGAGATGCTCCCGGGCGCTTCCCAGCACCTCCTCTTCTCTGCCCCCTTCCGTGTCTCAGCACCGGCACCGGACCGGGTCCGATGGAGCCCGCAAAGCCAACGTTGCTCCCCGCACAGCCGCCGGGTCCGCGGGCCACGGTCGAGGGGCGGGCAGGATCCGGAGCCTCCCTCCCACCCCGGCCTCCGCGGCCGCCCCTGCCCTGGTCCCGGGGCCTGGCCCCGTCTCTCCTCCTGCCGGCTGGGGGCTGCGGGGCGCCCCTGGCCGCGGCCGCCCGTCTCTGCAGCGCGGGCGGGTGGGCAGCCCCGCGGAAGAACGTCGCCTCGCTCCATAGAAAATAATTTATTGAAATCACAGCTATACATGGGCGGGCGCCCGCGGGCAGCGCAGCCCCGGCCCGGCGCGGCCCGCGTTCCCTGCGGCACGGACAGACGGACACGCTGCCGTATGTACAGAGTTTACACGGAATAAATAAGGGACATGTACAGAGGAGTGCGGGCGGGCGCCCGGGCACCGAGCCCCCCCCCGCTGCCGGCGGCCGGCCCGCCCCAGGGTCCGGGCGCCCCGAGAGCGCTCAGGGCCGGGCGCCCTGCTCGATCTGCTGGTGCTGGCTGCGCACGGCGAAGCGGTTGACGTGCACCGGAATGGGCACCACGATCTTGGGGTTGCGGACGGGCTCGCCCGAGCGGTTGCTGACATTGCCCGCCTTGATGCGTTTCCACTTGGCGCGGCGGTTCTGGAACCAGATCTTCACCTGCACCTCGCTCAGCTTCAGGGCGTGCGCGATCTGCGAGCGCTCCGTCAGGCTCAGGTACTTCTTGCAGTGGAACTCCTTCTCCAGCTCCAGCAGCTGCTCGCTGGTGAAGGCCGTGCGCCGCCGGCGGCTCTTACCGGCCCCGGAGCCCGGCGGGGGCTGCTCGGCCGCGGGGCCGCCCTTGCCCTTGCCCTTGTTGCCCAGCGCGGCGGCGGCCGCCCCGTCCAGGAAGGGCTCCTCCTCGCTGTCGCCCGCCGAGCTCTCCTCCTCCCGCTCGCTGCACGGCGTCGTCGCCGACTTCACCTCCAGCTTCTCCTCGTCCGAGCTGTACGCCTTCCCGTCTGCGGGGCACACAGCGTCAGCGCCCGACGACGGAACCCGGCCGCCCCCCGCCCGACCCGAGGGTCCTCCGCGCCCGACCGAGTCCCCGCAGGCGCGTCCCGGCGCCCCGCGGGACTGTCCCCGCTCTCCTCCGCCTCGGCCGGGCCCCGCCACCGCCGCGTCCTCGCAGCCCCGGGGCCTCCCGCACTGTCCCCGGCGGCAGAAGCAGCTTCCCCGTCTCTGCTGCGGGCGGCGGTGGTGCTGCTGCTCCAGCCCCAGCGCTGGGGTCTGCTCCACGCTGCCCGCAGTCCGGCCGGCTCTGTGGGGCAGCACCCACAAACCCGGCACATCTGCATGCACCCCTGGGTATGAGCAACCACAGCAGCTGTCACCATCCCCATCGCACAACCCACAAAGCTATAGCAGCATCACTCATCCCAGCAGAACACACTGCTGCTCTTCCAGGGCTTGTCTGGACCTCCACATCCTCAAAGAAAGTCTATACCATGCTCCTCAACTCAGCCCTTCGTCTTTCCCATCCCACTGCATCAGACCATCAATGCTATTCACCCAGAAAGAAGCCAGCCAAGAGGACCTGAAGGACTGTCCTGGAAACAGCAGCTTGACCTGGTTACAGCTCAGCAAACTTCTATGCAGGGCTTTACAGGACATGGGGTATCCTGCTGACAGTTCTCCCTCCTTCAAGGCTTACCTTCCCCCACCAGTCTGTGCAGAGGGGCAGGCTAGAGGCTGCCAACATTAATTAACAGACAGGACCTCAACCCAGGCCACCCAGAAGGCAGCACCTGAACCACTGCAGACACCTCTGTTACATTGCCTGCAAAGATATCCATAGGGTGTAGGGGTATGAATCTTCTTGCCAGTTTCTTGTCTCCCAACCCACTGCCTGAATGATTAAACAGCCATGAAGCAAGGAAGGACACGTGTGGGAAACAGTGCAGAGGAAAGAGGCCTGGAAGCCAGTCAGTTCCTTGGTAGAAGGATTCAAACAAAGGTCTCGCAGGAGAGCAAGTGAGAAGATGCTCCTGGCTGTAACCAGGACTCATGGAGGGAGAGGATCCACAGCTATGCACAAGCTTTTCTGTCATGCTGAGACTGAGACTAGAAGAGACCAGCAAATTCCACAAGTTTCCACAAGGAATCACTGCTGGAAGGAGCTGGTCAGGAACCACTGCCGCTCTGGATATAATCCTACAGGCAGAAGCAGCAGCAGCAGCTCTCCAAACCTCTAAGCAGTGTCCAGGTATTGGCACGTGCACCCTGGGCCGCTGGATCTCCAGGCAGCTCACCTCACCTCAGTGGGAAAGGCTGAACAGCCCTCAGATGCCGGGTTGCAAATATACAACTGCAAGACACTGCTTGAGCCCAGGAGATATTCTTAGGAGTTCAGCTGCTGTGGAGCTCCCACATCCCTTGCTGGTCCTGCAGCAAGTCTGGGGCTTCCCAAGAGTGGTTCTGTGCACCACCTCTGTCTGCTGGAGGACAAGACCTGACAAGACAAGAGAGCTCTTATGAGGATATCAGTGTTTCACCAAGAGTAATCATAAGTCCTGCCCTGACTCTGCCTTTCCCAGTGATGGAGGACACCATCCCAGCAAACACACTATCAAACAGTACTTTGCTCTTGTAAGCTCTGTGGCTGTGCCCCAGGAGACTGGAAGATGGCTGAGCCACCAACTGCAGCATATAATTTGTAAAACAGGCACTATCTCTGTATTCACTCTTCTTAGCCAGCCCCAAATTTTAAATGGTCTCTACCTGACATGTCTTACATTTGTGTCCCATAAAAGGGCTGGGTTTGCAGTACGGAACTCAGAACTATATGATAGTAGAGTCTAAACCAGAGGTTTGCACGAAGCAAATTGGTATGTTGGTCTGTTAGTCACCTGGTATATCCCCATTGAGGAAGTAATGGAGGGAGTGGAACACACCCATTTGGTGGGAGGGTAAACTGAGACTTTCAGAGGCCTTTGAACATGAACTGAAGCTGTCATGACACAAAGTATTGTGACTTTGAAAAATCAACAAGGCAGCAGTAAATGAAGAATGGGATTGACCCACTGCTTTGCTCTTCAGAGTCCCAGCTGCTCCTTGATCTTATGGATGTGGTGAGGAGAGTTCGACATCAAGCAGGATCAGAGGGACCTGGACCAAGAATGGGTGTTGTGACAGCCAGAAGAGCTCTGTGTTGTAAGCACACAAGAGGTCTTTGTTATATTCATAGGGAACAACTCAAAACTTCACCCTGTACCTGACTGAACATGCAGTTGCTACTGGATGTTGCCTGGATCTCAGTGAAGACCTCTACAGCTAGGGAACAAACTTGCTCTCTGTGATGGAGGTCATACTCTTTGTTGCAGCTTTAGTAATAAACCCAACTTACCAACAGTCCGCCTACCTGATTCTCCCCTCTCAAGTGTGACAATGGCTGGAAGCAAGTTTGACACACATTAGATGCAGAGAGAAGCCCTAACATAGTGCATTGACTCCTTCAGCTGATCCAGCAAGAAACTGATCTTGTCTCCATAGACACCTGCATGGTGGAGATACTAATGCAGCCCAGGGACAGAAACAATCACTTTAGGGTACAATTCATGCGATGTCAGCAAAACCGACAAAAGGTGACATTTTTAATTCATATGGAGATTTGTGGAACACCTTGCCCCAGGACCCGGCTGATGCTAGGTTTACCTCTCCTTTCTGGTGGCCTCCCAGGGAGACAGAAGAGAAGATCACAGAAGAGAAATTGGTCAAAGGCTACCCAATACACAGAAAAAACACCTTGCTCAGGAAGCCCCTGCAGTGTGGGTGGTTGGATGCTGGGGAAGTGTCATTTTAGAAAGCATTGCACAGGTTGTCCTCTCTTACTCTTCTCTGGACAAGTGCTTTTGGCCAGAGCCACAGACAGGACACTAGTGCAAACAGCATTATAGCTAGTTTATGATGTCTCCTTTTTGACATGAATCATCTTTCCCTTCCTTAAATGTGGAAAAAGCCTACAGCAACCATCCTGGCTTTCATCTGAGATGTTTGGTAAAACATACCCTACTGTCCATCTGCAAGGGTCTTGGCTGGTACAGTCAGGAGAAACATTAGGTAAAGGAGAAGGTGGTCCTATTTGATCTGACAAATCCTCTTGGACTCGGGCAGAGCAGCCCACAGAGTCAGGTCCACATGAACACATGCTTGTGCAGAAGGACAAGCATCCTTCATGGTTCCAGAGCAAGCACAGTGCCAAGAGACAGCTAATAGGCAGCGGTGAATGAACAGCAATAGCAAGACATATTTCCTTCCATCATCTGAGCCAGTCACAACAGGGTAAGTCTTAGAGATATGATTTCTCAATATCAGAAAAGGCTACTGTTCATCTGGGTCCCTCAGGAGGAGAGAACATGTTTGTCTCAGCCATGGAGGGAGATTCAGGCACAGTGCAGTTCGTCTCCCCATAGACTGGGAAGATGCAGTCATACGGACAGCCAGTTTTGGGAGGGCAGTTCAGTCCCCAAGGAGACTTTCACAACAGAAGTGAGATCACACGGGGCTTTTGACTCAGGACAGAGGCCCGGGAGCACCAAAGCTCCAGTAACCCACAAAGGCAGTGGGGAGGCAAAATGCCCTGGTTGTCCTGCTGAGAGATGAGGTTATCTGAGTGAAGGAAACTGTCTTCTGAGGGGAGAACAAGGCAAGGCAAATACCTGGGCTTACCCAGGAGAGGCTAAAGGGAGGATGGAGAACAAACAGCCAAGCACTGCAAGAAAGCAGCAGATGCTCAGCTTGCACCCATGCCAGGAAGCCTCTAAGACAAAGGTGGATCTCACGGGTGACCAGGGGAGACAGCTCTCAGGACAGGACACATCAGAGAAAGCCAGCAGTTGGTTTGTCTCAGTGTCGCTGCAGAAGGGACACCCGGAGCCCTGTGCTGCAGGAGCTGAGGTGGAAAAGAGCAGGAGCAGGAGCTGAGAAATACGGAGCAACAAGTCACCGGGGCTGATGCCGACACCCCCCGGGGGAGCGGCTGCAGCTCACAAAGGCAAGGGCCCCGCGGCTCCGCCACGGCAGCGGGAGCCGCCCCCGGCCAGCACCAAGCGGGGTCCCGGGAAAGGAGCCGCCGCCTGCCCGCGCCGTCGGGCAAAGGCGGTGCCGCGGGCTCACCAGCGCGGGGCGGCGGACGAGAGGAGGGGGAGCGGGGCTCTCGGAGCTCGGGAGCCGGGCGCCGGTGGCCTCAGCAGGATGAAGCCGGGAGGGCGGCGGACCCCGTCCCGGGGCGAGCTGCGGGCGGGCGAGCGAGGGAGCCCCCAGCCCCGCGGTTCGCCCGGGACGCGGCACAGTGCCGGGGACAAGGCGCAGCCCCACGCCACAGCCGCACCAACCGGAACCGGGACGGGCGGGGAGGGCTCCCGATGACCCGGGGCAGCGCGACACGCCGCTCCCCTCCGCCATCCCGTCCCGGGCCGGGTGCCAGGACCTCGGAGAGCTCCGCGCCGCCCCGACCGGCCGCGGCTCCCGTCCCGTCGCCGGTCCCTGCCCTGCCGGGACCGGCAGCCCGGACCAGCAGCTCTCCCGCCCCGCAGCCCGGGCGCGGCGAGCGGAGTTTGTCTCCCACCCGCGAAAGTTGCGGGCGCCGCGGAGCCGACTCGGAACGGAGTGGAACAGGCCCGGTCCTCCCGGCTCGGACCGACGGGACAGACCGGGAGCGCGGCCGCGAGCAGGTGCCGCAACCACGACCCATTGCGGCCCCGCTGTCCTGCCCGCCGCGCCCCATTCCTCAGCGCCCCCGACGCGGGAGCCCGTGGGGGCCTGCGACGCCGCCCGCCCACGGTCGCTGCTGGTGCGACGGGGAGAGCCCAGACAGAGGCCGGGCGGGCGGCGCTGCCCGCGGCTGGGCCCCTCGGGGCTGCGGGAGTCCCGGGCGAGGCGAGCCGGCGGAGAGCCGCTCTCTGCCGGGCGGGGCTGTCCCGCTCCGCTCTTACCTGCCAGGCCGGGGAAGGGGTCCGGAAAGTGCAACGGCGGCTCGGGCGGCCCCTTGTCGCGCCCCGCGGGAAGCTCCTCTGCCTCCAGGCTCTCGGCGCCCCGCCGACAGCCGGCGTCGGGGTTGGCGCGGGGCGGGGGCAGCTCCTGCGGTGGGTAGAAGCCGTCGGGGGGCTCGGAGAAACTGGGCAGGGCCGTGGTGAGCGCCACCATGGAGGGCACGGCCTGGCTCAGGCTGGCGCAGAAGGTGTTGGTGAGGCGGCCGGCAAAGGAAGCCAGCGGCGCCAGCGGCGGCAGCCCCGACTGCAGGGGTGCGTGGGACAGCGCCTGCGGCAGCACCAGCGGCCGGTACGGCATGAACATGGGGTACCCGGTGTAGAGCAGGTGCCCGGAGCGCGGCGGCGGCGTCCCGATGAGCGAGTCGATGGAGAAGGCGGTCCCCTGGCCGCTGGGTCTCTGCATGGCGAGCGGGCGCCGCCGGCTCAGCCGGCACCAACTTTCCGGCGAGCTCGGGCCGTCGCCAACTCGCCGCGCCGCCGCCGCCGCCGGGCCCCGCCGCCGCCGCGGCCCCGGCCCGTTGCCCGCCGCCTCCTGAGGGCTCCGGCGCCCGGCGAGAGCTGCCGCCCGCCCGCCCGCTCGCTGGCTCGGCGCGGAGGAGTGGAGGCGCGCTCGGAGCCGCCCGCCCGCCCCGCCGCGGGGGGGCCGGGCCGGGCCGCGGAGGGGAGGGGAGGGGAGGCGGGCGGGGGTGTCGCCCTCTGCTCTCATCCATCTTCCGCACATCACGGTCGAGTTCCTCCTTCAGCGCCCGCTCCGGCGGGGCAAGGCTCCCCGCTCCCCCGGCGCGGCCGGCCCCTGGGAAGGCGCCTCCCCCTCCCGCCTCATCAGCTGTTATTAATGGTGATTGATGATTAGCAATTAGGGGGCCAGCACAAGGGCGCTTTTGTAGGGACGGGACAGGGCTGTGCCGCTCAGCACATCCTTCCTCTGGCCGCCCCTGGGCCCAGGACAACGGACGGGGCGAGCCGGGCCCGCCGCCTCCCGAAGCCGGCCCAGCCGACGCTCCTGACGGCTGAACTCGGCGGGGAGCGGCCCGGGGACGGCGGCGCCCAGCGGTCCCCGTCGCCCCGACGGACCGGCCCCGCCGCTCCGGAGCTATGGTGCTGTGCCGGACCGCCCCGTCCGTCCCGGGTGCGGGGAGGGGGAGGCCGCCGGGCAGGGCCCAGCCTGGCCCCTTCTAGAACCCTGGAGCCTCGGCGGCAGGCTCGGAGCGGTATCTCTATGGGGCGAACGAACGAGGGCGCCGCGGGGCTGCCCGGAGACGCGCTCGGGAAGAGTGGGAAGGGGGGGCTGGAGCGTGGAGCGAGGGTCCCCCGGCCCCGCTTGCTGCTCCCTCGCGGCTCCGGCGCCGTGCATCGCGGGCGGCTCCCGGTGCCCGCCTCCGTCGGGGCAGGGGCAGGCGGCGCGGAGCCCCGCGCGCCGGGGAGCGGCCGCCCGACCGGCTGCAGCCCGCCCGGATCTGCCCGGCACCGGGTGCCCCGAGGCCGGCCGTGGCCGGGACTCGGTAGCCCGCCCGCGCTGCGCTGCAGCCGCACAAAGTCCCGGGCCTCTGACCCTCCCGCCGGCCCGCTCGTCGTGTGTCAGACGCGTACCCCGGACCCGCTGCCGACGGGCCCTTCTGCACATCGCTCAGTCTGCAGGGCAAGTGAGACCAGTGCGAGCCGAATGCTCCTGAGCCGCGGCGAGGGTTCCACAGCTCTGCCTGGCCCTGCTGCGTGTCCGGGCCAGTTTGGTCTGGGTGGTTTGGTCCCATGCTAAACCGGAGTACTTCTTCCCCCCCGCCAGCTGGGCACTTATATTGTGCTCCTGTTGACGGGGAGATGCTCACTGGGCCTGTAGACGTACAATGCCGAAGCTCACGGAAACTAAAACCCTGCTTCAGGAGAGCACCAGGAGTAGCACGCAAAACACTCAGAAGCTGAGAAATGCTGGAGCTGAAGGTGTGTCTAAACTGATTCTGACTACATTTTCAGTGGCACAGCTATGTGCCAGCTCTCACCTAGGGGCAGTCCTCTTCTCAGGACCCCTTCCTGCCTGCACTCGCCCTTTGCCCAGGGATGCTGTACCCCCACTGCTTGCCTCCCTGGTAGCATGGACATCGATGTGAATACACACCACAACCCTCTCCTGCTCTGTCCCCAGGGAAGGTCTGGGGCACTGCTTTGCTGCAGCCTTGAATCATATGTTTTGTGTGGGACATGACAGTCCAGCCACAGAGCTGTGCACTTGAATCCTGTGTGGAGCATTTAAAAGAGGCCAAATGGGGCCATCAGGCTGGCAGTGTGGCACGCAGCCTTCCTCCACTGAACAGGCATGATCTGAAGCCCCAGGGTCCAGCTGTGACATCAGTACCAAGGGCCCGCACAGAGCATCCTTCTTCTTTCACACCTTTGTGCCTTTCTCTATGGCATATCCTTGCAGTTTCAAGGAACCATCCCTCTGCGGTGAGAGCTGCCCTATCCCCAGCCAGGGAAATGGAGGTTTGGAGGAATTAATGTTAAAATAATCATCCAGGCTCAAATATTGAATCATAAAACGGAAGCTTGGCAAAAGGGATCCCTATAACCACTCTGATGCGGGTACCTCCCACCAAGTGATGGCCCTTGGATCACTGGGGAAGAGATGTGCATATTCATAGGGCACAGGCCATTCGGCCAGTAGTCTAGGATGAGGATCTGGATTTCACGCTGGGAAGGAGGCTGGCAGGGACTAGCATTTGGATGAATCCCACCTGAGGAATCAGTTACAACATGGTAAAAGACATGCTCAAGGTCTGCAAGTGGCATCCCTGTTCCATTTGTCCTTGGCCCAGCTCTTCTGTCTCATCCCCCAAATATCCCTGTGGGAAAGGAGCCTTCAGGTTGGAGCCATCTTCATTCATGCAGCTTGGGTGCATTTCACTGCTTTCAAAGCAGTGTTAGACCATAGAGAAAATGAAAGCAGAGCTATGTTTACTGGATCTCAAGACTTATATTCAAAAGAGTCCAAATCAAGGCTATGCAAGCAACTTCATAACTCCTGAGCAATTGCAATTTGATCACTTGTTCAAGGAACCTGTTCTATGTAACCTTCAACCCACACCTCACACCCTCATGTAAGTTAGCAAGACATTTGAGAGCAATAGGAAGTACTTTCAGTGACCTTGCTGAGGAAACTGAGGAAGCTGGGGAAAGAACTACAGCTCCCATATGGGAGGATGCTTGTGCCCAGAGTAGCAGGTCTTTCCTGAAGCCAGTAACACAAGCTCCCATGTTCTCCCCTGCAAATCAGTAGCTTGCACCCTGCAAGTCCCTAGGTATGTCTCCAAATTAAGATTCTGCTTACCCGCTCGTACACTTCCAACAGGGATGGGAAGCCAGGAAGCAAGACTTGCAGTAAGGTATGCAGGGCAGTGGCTTCACAGACAAGGGTGTAGTCCTATGAGACTCAGGGAAGGTGGGCAGAGCAGATCTGGTGACAGTAAACAGGGTCACCAATAGTCCAGTGATCATCCAGCAAGCCCCACTCTCCAAGTGGTGAGGCAAGTCCAAGGCCCAGCCAGAAAATACAATCAGTGTGTCAGGATCATTGTCAGCACAATGGTGTACCTCCAGCTTAGGCCAGGCAGAGACTGTTTAAAAGCAGGTCCTCAGTGAAAGAGGGGGAGGCTCTTGCTGAGGTTCCCCAAGGACAGACCATGGCACCATCTGAGTTGTCCCTGACCCCAGAGAGAGCAAACCCACCGGAGGAGAAAGTACTCAGACCCTGTCAACTTACTCCAGTCTGATTTACTTTGTCTCCTGAGACCTTACAGTAAAGAAAGGTAGAAATTAATTTGTCAAATTGTAAAGCAAAGATCCAGAGAAGAAATCTTGAAGTACTGGAGGAAAAAAAAAGGTTGCAAGCAAATTAAAGCAAATATTATGCTACTGTACTCTAGTGCATACATTTAACAAGGCACAGATTAAGAGCTCCTGTGTCCACCATCCTTGCAGGATGGTGAGGGTCCATCCTGTTGATAGAAGGGTGAGGGTCCAGGCTGCACATGAAAACTCTACCACCCCTTAGACCTCCAGGGGCTTCCCCAGTTTCTGTATCTTGTCTCAAATCTTCCACAGTTTCTCACTGTCTAGTGGAAATGCAGTTTCCATGGCTTCCACTTGAGGCTCAGACCTCCACTGTTCAGTATGCTGCTCCCCAGGCGTTTCTCCCTCCCCACATGGCTTCTCTACAGGGAGCCACTCTATTCCATTTTATCCAGCTCCATCCCCCACTTGCAAGCACTTGGTATGTTCCCTTAATGTGCCTGAAGATACGCTGTCCAACACACCAGGTTCATGAGAAGTATTAATTACATGTGCAATTTGTAAAGCTCCAGGTCTCACTGCACTCTCTGTTGACAGAATCATAGAATCACAGAAGGGTTTAGGTTGGAAGGGACCTTAAAGATCATCCATCCCTACCCCCTGCCATGAGCAGGGACACCTCCCATTAGACCAGGTTGCTCAAAGCCCATCTAGGTTCAGAAACATCTTAGGACCTTGCTGTATACATTATCAGACATTGCGTTAAAAAAGAATCTCAGGAGGAGACCTGGAATCTCCCTTCTGTTGTGCACTTGCTGGGTCATAACACCATGTTCAGCCTCAGCACTTGGTCCTGAGTCTCACCAGGCTGGGCCATGAGTACTGAATTCAAGTCCAGTCTCTGCACGCAATGTCCTTAAGCAATTACAGACCAGCCTGTCCCATCTCCCCCATCACATCACTGTCTGAGATGTCCCACCTTCCTCAGTCTGTCTTTGCTTCCCACCCCTCTTCTTGTCTGTTTTCCGCACTAGAACTGCTGAGTTGCCTCCTTCCTCTTCTTTCTGTTCCTTACTACGGAGATATGAGCATGGAAAAGTCACTTTGCCTGCATTTCTGGAGCCAGTAGGCAAGACTGGAAAGTGTCTTGCCCAATACTTGACACTTGGGACACACTGTCTATGCTGAAGATGGTATGTGACCTGTCTGATCAGCACAGAGGATCTGCCATAACTTCAAACAGCTCAGCATGGGCAGAGGCTTCCTGAGAGAAAACTATCAGCCTCTAAAGCTGTCTTTGCCTGGTACATGCAAAACGGGATTCTCGGAGGTGGGAATTTAGGAAAAGTTGATCCCATGCTGCTGGACAGAAGAAGAAACATTCAGGCCAGCTCTCCTTCCCTCACTGTGACCTGCTCCTCCAAGGTGGGGAGTCTGGAGCGTATTCCTGGTACACAGGCTGTTGGTTAAGCAGAGGCCAATTAATTTTTGCTGTATCTGTAATGAGAAAAGTTCAGCCTGAGACAGGCACACAGCATGGCAAACCACAACTGCAATAGTTAAAGTTTAATAAGTGACTGGCAAATGAAAGCAGGTCTTTCTAATGGAAACTGCTATGCAACCTTAACTTTATGCCTCTACCTGCTCCACTTACAATCTCTACACAGAATCTAGCACAACAGGACTAAATCTAGTCATGGCCTCTAGGCATTCCTGCAATATAGCTACTAAGCATATTAAAAGCAAGGGTAATGTTGCAAAATTATTTACTCAAAGTTTAGAGAGTCTAGAGAAAGGGCTGCTGTGGCTGTGATGCTGTGTTAACAGAAGCTGGGCTGGTACCAGGCTCAGACTCTACTACTGGACTACATCACAAGTGGTCCAATAGGAACCAACCCTGGCTTGAGCCACCGGGCTCCACAGGCACGCTCAGCCTCAGGGGTGACAGCCAATATACAAGTCCTGCCCTGCAGGTACCCTGGGTGCAAGGAGATCACAGGTGGTTCCAGCTGGGCTCTGAAAATACAGTCTCACAGGCTTTTACCCCACTCTCGAGTTGCCCCACGGGATTCTGTCTTCAGCTCCCTACAGCAAAACTTGTCTGCAGCAGCTGAGGAGGCACCCTCCCATGGTTGGGGGACATATTTTAGAACTCGCCCTAGCAAAGCTGTAGCTAGAGCAGTAAGAATCCGTGATCCTCATTAATAGTAGAAAGAGCATTCCCAGGTGCATAGTTTTGCTGCTGACAAGATCTCAGATCAGAAAAAGGCTACTTCCAAGGACCTGTCCCAAGCCAGGGTTTCCAAAATAGGGAGAGACTACTTAAAGAGAGGAAAACTCAGAGTGGTCCATCCTAGGACCTAAGGGCAGAGCTGGCATTCAAGAGCAACACCACATTTTTGCTGAGCCTTACACAAGACCAGCAGCAGCGGTGGCCTGTCCTGTGTACCAACCCCTGTGACCTCTGTGGGTCAGCAGAGAGCCTAGAAACAGCCCCAAAACTGCTCATTTTCCCAGACTGACAAGCAAAGGCTGTTCCTTCGTGCCAGTCTTTAACAACCCTAGAGCAGTGCCAGATGGAGGACAGACCTCCAGGTAACACCCTCTCTGTATTACTGCTCTTTGATTACTGATAAATGGTTCTGAATAAGGTCTTGTGACTCTCACCTCATAGTAGCTCACTCTAGGTTATTTTTTCTTAATTTCATTCTTATGTGAAAGAGCATGAAATCAAGACATTTAAGACACACATCTGTTCCTTCTGTCCCTTTCCCCCAGACCCTTTGGCCTGATACAGAAGGGAGCAGGATTGGTCTGACCAACTTTGCATGTGTCCAGGCACTTACAAATTATTTAGTTATTTGCTTTAGTATTTACCATGAGTCCAAGTAAGGCTGCCCAGGCATAGCACCAAATTTAAGAAGTCTCGGGCTACTACTAAACACGTGCTTGCATTTGGCCCAAGCCCATGTGGCCCAGAATCCCGAGGGAGAGCCTTGGAGCATGGAGGCGGGAGGGAGGGACGGATGTGAGCAGCGTTGCTGACATCTGGTGATGAGCCGGAGGAAGGGAGGGGGCTGAGAGGTCCCGTGCACAATGGGGTATGCTCACCCGGGTTTCAGCCACAGACATGTACTGTAGGAGCATCGGCATCCTCTGCAGAGCCTCTGGGTGAAAATAGGAGAGCAGGAAGCATTTAGAGCCCTGCTCCTAGTGATGAAGTACCAGCCAAGGTAGTCCGGCCGAGCTCTGCAAGGGGCTGCAGGCTGGGGCAAACACTGAAGCTTCTATTGCCCTCAGCCAGAGGGGGGAACACTGCAAGGGTCTCAGGGCAGCCCAAAATCCTCACCTTAGGATGGTGAGAGGAGGGAGTTTGCCTTCATGTGTCACATCTAGCCCCAAGGTCTTTGGCAAAGCGCAAACACTGCCCGATCCTGCAGGGCGAAACCTGCTTGGTGCTTCCAAAGGGCTGAAGTCTCAAAGCTAAAGCTTGTCAGAGACATTGAATAAGAGCAAATACTTAAGTTATAAAGTAGCATCACCATTTATTTCATAACGTCTTTTTCAGAAATCAGTGCAGACAGCAAGTTCAGCGCAAAGAATCTGTCAGAGCCAGTACAAACCACCACTGGTGGTTCATCTACACCAAAATGAAGGAAACAAGGGGAAGTTGGAGACATCAATGAAGTGAGCAGCACTGTTAAGGGAAACATTAAGCTGTTTCATTACCCTGGGGCCAAGCGCAGTCCCAGCAGTGACAGAGGCCAGTGGTAGTGACAAGTATGGAAGAGTGACAGACTATGGAGCGTAGATCTGTAATTAAGCAGTCCAATCTCTCTGGGACACAGGCTAAGCACCATGCAGGATGAATTCTGGTCTGGACCAGGGCAGATCTTCCACTGATTTTTGAAAAAGCCAGAGACAAGAAATCTACATCCACCATGATAAGCTATTCTAAGATGCAATTAATTAGTAGATTAATTACCCTTGCTATTAAAAATGTATCTCATTTCTAATATGTGTTTGCCCAGCTTCAATTTGCAGCCACTGGATCTAGTTTTGCCTCCAAGCACCACTCAGAAAAGCTGGGACCACTGAATAAACTCTGCAGCCTGCCCCTCAGAAAGCTCTAGGAGGCACAGACCAGCGAGGGGTGTCAGGGTGGGGAGGGAGGGTATGTGCAGCCCCTGTGCCCACAGTAGTCCACGGAAGAGTGCTGTCACCCTTCCTGCCCTGTAAATCTGTGCCTACAACTGCAGGACTCCAAGGATCAATGTCTGTCCAACCACCCCTCCAACGTTCCCACTGCCAAGGATAACAGGCAATCCATAGCTCATTTACAGCTCTTCTCTGAACCCTCTCCAATTTCTCGGCTTTTTGCGATGTCAACCCCAGAGTAGGACGCCCCAGCAGCAGAGAATCCAAAGAACCGTAATCACTGGGTGCCTGCCCTGGGTTTCTGCCTGTAAACATACATTCTGCATAATAAATATTTCTCATATTTGAAACAACAACAGATAATAGTCATATTTTACAGCGGTAATGAAATACTTCCTATTCCATAAGTAATTAAGGAAGATGCTAAAGAGAAACTGTTTAAGTAACAATTTTTGTAATCTACAGAAGGATAACTTACATCCAAGAGTATTTAGTTGGCTAATGAGTTCACTGAACCATTGATTTTTTTTTTATTTATAACAAATCATGGCACACTGGGAAACCTACAATAACTTGGGGGGAGGAAACAAAATCCAATGGCTTAACAGTATTTAAATGTGTTCACACGGATACCCAAGAAACTACAGAGCAGTTAGTTAAACACACATCCCCAGCAATCACAAACAAGCAGTCAAGGGATGTCCTGAGTAAATTACTAAAAGCTAGAACCCAAATTAACATCATTCAAATTAAAGTCATTTGAAAGAGGCACTTACAAAAAAATTACATAAAATTATTTGAAAGCCTACAAGTTTGATAGAGCTAACTAGATAGATATGCCATGCTTAGAACTCTTGTAAGTCATTTGACTTAGTTCTGCATGACATTCTAATAAAAAATTAGCTTTATGCTACAATCAATGTGATCAGTATTAATAGATTTGAAAGAACTGGGTAACTGAGAAGACTTATTCTATATAGCCATTTTGATAGATATATTTCTAGTTGTAATCTATTCATGTATCAATGCTGTATGATATTATCAAGCAGGGAGAAAACAAAAAAACAATTGCTGGTAAAATTATTGACGTGGTTAAAAATTAATTGTTGTGATGGTAAAAGTAACAGGTGGCACTTACCCAAGACAACCTAATCTGGATTGCCTGAAACACCAGGTTCATGAAAAACCTGGTTTGTTACATCTAAGTATAAGGTGCAACACATAGGAAAAAAGAATGTGGGCTTCATTTTAAAACAGGGATGGCATCCTGGACACTAATGAGTTTGGAATACATGTGCCATCTGAACACAAAGTGTGCTGAATGGGAGGACATTGCTGCCAAGGCCGTCCTCCTCCTGGACCCTGTAAATAATCAGGTAATGTCAAATATGAATCTAGGGTTCCTGAGGCAGTTGTGTAGATATCATATCCACACAGCTAAGAATAGCTCTTACGTGATCATGGGACAACCACATTTTGAATGTTGTGCACAATTCTTGTCCCTTCATCTCAAAGTGATGCACTGAGGTCATTAAAGAGACAGGAAAAGCCTGCAGTTATGGTTCAGGATTGGGTGACAGCTTCCACACAGAGAATGACACAGTCCCATGGAATTACAGCCTGAATAAGGACAGAAGGTGACAGTTATCTATATTGTTCTGAATAACATGATGAAGAGGAACAGCCTGTAATTGCCCATACATTCTTAGAATACAAGAGTTAAAGGGCATCAAATGAAACAAGGTGACAGTGTAAAGACAAATAAAAGAAGATTATCAACACAACATGCAGTTAAGTTATACTTGCCACAAGGGTATCAGAATGCTCAAATATACATGGGTCCAAAGAGTGACTGATCAAATTTATGGAAGAAAAAAAAAAAATCTCTGACTGCTAAACACAAAGATGCCCTTTTCACTCTAAAGTACCTGAAATTCATTGCACAGAGTTCTGGGCTGGGGACAGACATCCTAGGGAAGGGCTTTTCTATACTTGTTTTGTCCTTGTACCCTTCTATAAATACCATTATGGTTTAATAGTCCACCTATTATGGTGTGTCACGCTCTTTACCGAGGAAAGATCAGGTAAGAGTCAAGCAGATACTCGAGACTGGGCAGCCTAAAGGGAGATACCAATGCAGCTGATCTTTCAGTTAAAGGAAGGGACAGGCAATGCTTTGACTACACAGAGGGAGTCAGAGTAAGACCCTGTCCTTTCTGTCTAGAAATGGGATGAATTTTTTTCCCAGAGCCCATCCCTTGCACATCTGCACTGGGAGCAGGGCAGTGGTTGTGCATTACTCAGCCAGTCAGGAGGGTGTCTCCTGCTGACTGCTCTGCCATAAAAACAAGGTGGATGCTGAAGTAGGAACAGTGGCATGTGCCCAAGAGACATTCCTGACGAACCTGGAACACAATCAGCAGCTGCCTGTGCCTGTTGCGGTTGGTGAAAACACACCAGAACCATGTGTCCCTGTGCTAATACTGTCACATGCTTGCTGTCCTTAGTTGAGACATGCATGGCCAGGACAGCTAAACTTCCCTGGTATAATTCCTGTCCCAGCAAGTACATTCAACGCTGCATTAGAAATTTCCCTTTTAGAAACCTGTGGAAAAGCAGCAAGACTTGTTATATTGCCAAAATGTGCTCTGGAACATCACACCTTTATATTTCTGTTCTTATAAATGCTTTTAAAAATCAATTGCTAATCAATTAGAATAACCGAGTTAAACCTGGAGCATTTGTTCTCAGCCTGCACTTGGCTTGAACTTTTCCAATTATTTCAGTTCTGAAAAAGGGCTTAGGCGCCCCAAAGCTTTCCTGGTGTTTTATTTTTTTGTTTAGTTTTGGGTTTTTTTCCCCTGTTAAATCAGGTGATCTGTAAGAGAGTGTGTGAGGGAAGGGAGTCAGCTGGGAAGGCACAGACCACACCAGGAGGGATGGAACATCTGCACAGAAAGGCACTGTAGGAGTGCAACCACAGCCCTTAGTAGAGAACGTCCTCGAAGCCGAGCAGCAGAAAACGGTGCAAGGCACTTGGCAGGTGCAGCTGAGGCAGGACCTGAAGCAACCGGCCCTCCAGGAAGGTCCTGAGCACGCAGCGAGCCAAGTGCTGCAAGGAGCGAGGTGTCTGCTCCAGGGAGAAGAGTGACTGGTAGAAACGTGGGTATTTCTACAGAGATAAGAGAGGACAAGAAGCAGATAAAGCTGAAGAAATCACCCTGGGAGCAGAGGTAGAAGCAGACAACTCTTTGAGTCAATACAGGGCATCCCCTTCCTGTCCCCCAACAGCACCCTAAGCCCCACAAATCTCTCCCCAGCCCTGCCCTAAACCCCCCTCAGCCGCAAGCCTCCCCCCAGCACCCTGCCGTGGTAGCCTGCCTGCAGGTTCTCCAGCTACCAGTGCATATTCCCTCACCTGTACAACCTCCGCTGGGACTGCCTCCACCCAGTCCTCGGAGACCCGCACGTGATCGTAGCTGTTCATCAGGGCCTCAATGACACGCGGGCAGGGATGGCAGTACCGCAGCACCTGTGCCGAGAGAGACAACAAGCTTTGGGCAAGGTCCCGTAATCACCTCCTTCACCTCCTGAGAAGCTGCACGTGCTCAAAACCAGCCCTGGTAAATCTAGAAAATTAACGTCTTTCCCTCCTGCTGCTCCCAGAGATCAAACCCCACGATGGTGGGAAGTGACAGAGGGCTGTGTTCAGCACAACATGGTCCCCGCAGTCCCTCCTCAGACATAGGGACTAACTCACACTGCTGGGGTGCAGCTCTCCTTCATCTGCCTCACAGCTGCAAGAAGCAGCTCATAAGCAACCAACACTGCTTTATGCCAGCCTTCTTTCCCCCCGCTTTTCTAGGTAGAGCATCAGTCGGTATCTGAGCAGTATGCGATGGAT
This sequence comes from Scolopax mira, assembly GCA_004320125.1. Classification (NCBI taxonomy): domain Eukaryota; kingdom Metazoa; phylum Chordata; class Aves; order Charadriiformes; family Scolopacidae; genus Scolopax; species Scolopax mira. The sequence continues at coordinate 137,739 of BJBW01004328.1, forward strand.
GTCCTAGGGAGTACTGCACCCATGTTGGCTGCTACAGAGAGCCCCAGCAATCATAGAGTCATTTAGGTTGAAAAAAACCTGTAAGATCATCAAGTTCAACCATTAACCCAAGTCCACCACTAACCCATGTCCCTCAGCATGACATTTAACGTCTTTTAAATACCTCCAAGGGATGGTGACCCAACTGCTTTCCTGGGCAAGGGAAGGCACCATACATATACATTCCCTGGGAATACATACATGAATTAATTCCCCGGGAAGACATCATATGTATTGCATGCCACACATCTCCAGAGAGTGCCATGCCCGCATAGGTGCACATGACACACGGATGCCACGTATCTCGCACACCAGCGTGGCCTTTGGAGCACACCTCACCACGCAGAGCGGATGCCCCAGCTCTTGGCTCCCAATCCCCATGGCCCGGGCCAGCAGTAGTTGTCAGAGCCTATTCCGGCTGTACGAGTGATCCTCATTATCTGGCGTTAATAGGAGATTAATTAGTGTTAATTGTTGATTTTCCTGTATTTTCCCAAAGGGGAGAGCAATCTGCTGATCTCCGGGCTGGGTAATTATTGCACTGCTCAGGAATTAAGACAGGAAATTAACCCTTTGTTGGCTGGTGTCTTGCAGAGACAGCCTGAACTGAAGGGTATGTCCCAAAGAGGAAACACATCCCCTGAGAGGAAAAGAGCCAACACTTTCCAGGGCAAGCAATTATGCAAACTAGGCAAGTACCATCCCCACAGCTTAGCAGACAGAAGCAGGCAACTCCTACCAGAGAACACACCCCAGGAGAAGACTTCAGGGACTCCCTGACCAGTAATGCCAGCTCCCTCTCCACAGCCCTGGGAGGAGACAGGCAGGACAGCACCTGGCTGGCATAGAACAAGCCCTGCTGAAATAGGAACACCCTTGCTCTCACTGGGGCCCCGATGTTCACTGCCTTCCCTTCCCACCACACCGCCAGCACAGCCCTGGGCCCCGCACCTTGAGGAGGGAGCCAGGCCAGATGCGGACAGCGCCATGGTTGAGCAGGGCTTGCACCACAAGCTCTGGGTGGTGCTCCAGCTTGTAGGCAGTCACTTGCAGGATATTGTGCAGTGCTGTGTTGCCACTGTAGTTCATGACGTTGACATTTGCACCCCGGGCCAGCAGTAACTCTGCTATTTGAGCATTGGCATTCTTGCAGGCCAGGTGAAGTGGATGCTGGTGGTCCCTGTCTGCAGCATCAATGCTGGCACCACTCTCTACCAGCAGCTGGCAGACCTGGTAGTAGCGGTTCATGTCCTGGGGCCGATGGGGCTGAGCACAGCCAGCATTCAGTGGGGTCTGCCCCTCCTTATTCCTTGCCTCCAGCTCTGCCCCGTAGCGCAGCAGCAGCTGGACGTGGTCTGTCAAGCCATGGCGTGCTGCTATGTGCAGTGCTGTGTCGTCTTCCTCCTCTGTTCTACTGTTCACGCTGGCACCATGCTGCAGCAGCTGCTGGACACACCTGTGTGGGGCAAGATAACGCAATGACAGCTCTCCAGCTCCTATCCTACACACAACCCCCCCACACCCCATGTCTGCTCATCCCAGTTTTCACTTTTTCCAGAGTCCAGAAATCCCTGCTCCTCACGCCCCAGAGCTGCTCCTCACACCCCAGAGCAGTGGTTTTAAGACAGGATGAACAGTGAGCAGAGATACTGTCATCCTAATTCCAGCTAATTCTCCACAGATGTTTAATAAAGTGTCATCACATCCAGAACCTGCTCCCACACCCCCCCAGAGGCCTGTCTACACTGTGCTGGGCATTGCTGGTGGCAGTGACAACAGCACTGCACTCAGCCACATCAGCTGAGGACTAAAGCTTACAGTCAACCCTTGGGCTTCAGAGGTGACCCTGGTCCAGGAATGGGCAGTAAGGCCACCCTACTCAGCAGCCATTGCTGCAAGACAGCCGCCCACCTGCAGGGATGAACAGGGACCCCTCCTAGACTGGATGAGGCTCAAATGGGAAGGAGACCACTGTGCCCCCCGTGCTGGAACTCACTCGATGGAGTCCAAGCTCTTGCAGAGATGCAGAGGCTTATAGCCATCCTCAGAGACAGCCTCGGGGTCGGCACCAAAGCTGAGCAGCAGTCGCACACAGTCTGTACTGGCAGCCACACAAGCCTCGTGCAGGGCAGTCTTGCCCCCTGGTGCAAAGTCGACGGCAGCTCCCCGGAGCAGCAGGAGCCGCAGGCAGTCGGTGTAGCCCCGGCTGGCTGTGATGTGCAGTGGCGTGGTGAGCTCCTGCTCATAGCTCAGAGACCACAGCCCTGCAGGGAAAGAGAGGTCAGGGAGCCACATCCAGCCGTGGTGCACAAAAGCACCCCTTCCCCTCAGGTACCTGATGTATATCCCGCCTTAATGGACCCAGGCATCCCCTCAGGGGACTGTCTCTTCCTGCCAGTCCCTGCTGGGACTGGCCTGCCCTGCCCAAGGCAAAGCTCTGGGCATGGCTCTCAGACTGCACAGCCATGCTGCCATGGAGCTCAGAAGAGCAGGAGCTTTGGGGAAGAGGATGTTCCCAGAAATTGTTTTACCCCCGGCAGCTCAGCCATGCAGCACCAGGTTTCTGTAGATAGGAGGACAGCAGATGGAGGGGCTCAGGCATAGGCAGGGCTGACAGCAGCAAAGTGGCTGGGAAGCACACCATGCACAAAGCAGCACAGTAAAACAAAGAGGTGCTGGAGCAGGCTGCTGTGCTCACAGTAGATTCAGACAAGCCCTGTGCATGGTGCAGGCAAGCATTTTCAGCAGTGATGGACATGTGGGACCTTGGAGAGAGCAAGAGGTTGAAACCTGCTAATTTTCAAGGACGTGGACCCAGCAGGAACCATTGCTGAGCTGGTGCTGTCTGCTGGCAGAGTAAGGGCTGCTCTTACAGGCTAAGGGCTCCTGAAATTATTCTTGCTGCCCATCCAGGAGGGCCATATCCCAGACTACACAACGCATTCAATACTTCATACCTCTCATCTCTTTCTTGCAGAAGCAGCACGCAGACAACTGTGTTTCCCAGGGCCAGGTTCAAACCGAACCCTTTCAAGGACCTAATGTGAGCCTGTGGCAATTCCTTGCCCAGCAGAAACCACAGAAAGAACCAGCAGCCCCACACAGCCAGGCTGCAGGGCTTGTGACAGAGGGAGCATAACCTGAAGGCTGACTCTCCTCTGCTCCATGGGGGAACCCAGGCAGCTTCCAAGCACTTGCACAACTCCTGCTCGAAGGGCCTGCACCTCAGGTCCCCAGAAACACACATGCGGGAACCCGACCACATCCCAGTGCTCTCACTCCTACTCACGCTCCTCTAACCCAAGCAGCACCCACAGCACACAATTCCAGCAAAAGCAGTGCCCTGAGGCACAAGCAAAAGGCTCTGAGCCCCTGTTCAGGCAGGCCATTGGTGCCTGCCTGCCGCCCCCCGCATACTCAGCCGGCGGAAGTTGAATCGGTAGTTTTTCCACTCCTCCAGGTCACTTGTGTCAAACACAGCATTGGGACTCAGGTTGTTCTGATGGTCGTTGAGGATCTCGGCCACAACTCCCTGATCCCCAGCCAGCAGAGCCTGCCAGTAGACCTGGGCAGGACCCTCTACCTTCCGTGTGCAAATGGGCTCCTGACTCTCATCTCCTCTGCCCGCGATGCTACCCATGGCACACTACCCAGACCCTCAGCAGAAGCCAGGGCCAGACCCGCTGCTGCCCCACCGGGCAGGGTCCAAGCCTGTGGGTACAGCCTCGCCAGTGCCCCGTGCTCCAGCCACCCGCAGGGAGGGAGGACATGTCACATTGCTGCCTGGCCCAGGGTAGGCACAGCTCAGGTCTCAAATGCTCTATTCTGGGAAGCCTTGTGACCAAGAGCTTGGGCCAAGAGACTGATAAGGACAGTCCTCTCAGGCAGCAGTATCTTTGCAGTCACTGACTGCAAAGGGAAGGCCCCAGACAGGACAGAGGAGTAGCCTGAAAGGTAGAAAGGGAGACAGGACTCCACAAAGGAATGGAGAGGAATGTAGTCTCATGCCTGACTTGCTGCTGTCATCTAGCTGCTGCCTAGACCAACACAGCACAATCCAGCCACCTCCATACAGTTTCATCCCACCCTCATCTCCTTGCACATCTCCAGCACTGAATCTCCATTTGCTAGTGCCACCTGAGACATTGGCTTTAAACAGGTTTTTAAAAATCCACAAGAAAGTTCTTTTTAATCAAAGCTTAAAGCTCAAAGGCAGGTAGAAGGGGAGAGCATCTGTGATTCATTTCAGTGGCCAGTCTAGCCCAAACCATGACAGAATCAGCACATTACAAACAAAGTAAAAACATGGAAGATTAATTATCCTTTAGACCCCTTCCTACTGTTCCTTGAAATTCAACCTCGCTGAGAGCTCCTGCATGCTTCTAGTACTGCCCTTCCATCCTCTGAGAGTCCCCTCACAGGGGGTTTCTCACTGCTGTCCTTTCACCTGAGATGGCATTTTCCCCTGACCCGGCTTAGCTCTGTAAACCCACCCTGCCCCTACTTTGGTTACAGAACGGCACCCTGAGCTCATTAGTATTATATGCATTTTGTTCAGACCTTATGTTCTAAGCATCACATCAAACTGCATGGAAGATTAGTAGTGTTTAGTTGGGTATTGTGGAGATATTCAGGTCACGCATCTGAAAACAAGTTAAGTGGCCTCAATAGAACACCAAGCCACAATTACCTGGGGGACCAGAGAAGAGTGTAAGATAGGGAACTTTACCCTTCTCAGTAATGAAAATAAATGACCAAGTTTTGTACTGTACAGACTCTACCACCTTGTCTAGCTAAAAATGTAGTGCATGAAAGGGTAAAGTGAGGGAAGCACCTGTCAGACCTTCTCACCTAATGCAATCCTGTTTTCTCAAAGGTATGTGTAGGTATCCCAGGAGAGCCTGGGGTTCCCCCATCACAAAAGCATCACCAGGGAGGCAAAAGGCTGTGTGAGACACTATCAGTAACACCGTAAAATTTACACTTCCTCTGGGCATCTTCAAATATCTATCAAATATCAACAGGGATGACCCGGGAAAGACTGACAAGCAGACTGACTTGCTGTTCAAGTGTCTGTCAGTCCAGTGTAAGACAGGATTTAAAATGTCAAATTAGTATTTTCTGACAAGTAGTCTCAGTTACACAAAGGCTAATACCTTTCGTATTTTTATTCCTAAGTGGACTGTAACAATTCAAAAGCTGAGTTGCATAAATCTTAGACCTCCCATGCACAAACAGCAACATTTGCACCTGCAAGCCCATTCTATCTGTGTCTCTTGCTGGCATAGATCCCCACAAAATGCTCGGCTATGGTAAAGCTTTATTGGTGTGCTCCCCAGCTCTGTGCCAGGACACTTGAAAAGAACCCCCACCTCTGGGAAAGCATCCTTCATCTAGCACAGGGAGTCTTTTGCCACCAACCTTCTCTGGAAAAGGGTGGTGCAATTATGGCCCCTCCAAACCTGAGACTCCATACCCTAAATTCTGGGAGTCTGCCTGCACCACACCACCACCAGACAGCAGTGAGGACACGTGCACTTCCAGATGGCTAAGGACACCTCTCCCTTTAACACACCAGCCATGCTGCTTACTGAAGAGTTCATAGATGACACTGGCAAGAAGGTAAGCAAAAGGAACCATAGAGTGTGGGAGCATCTATGGTAGACACCAGATGTATCTGGGCAAGGTACAGCAAGGTGCACAGATGGGAGGAAACAACAAGGATGAGCAGCTGAGTGTCCTTGTCACTCAGGACAACCTTGCTTCCACCACCTCTCGGATAGATTAGATTTCTGCTCCCCTTGCCCAATCCATTTTACAGATATCAGCTTGTAGGGTGCAAACCCCACATGTGAAAATGTAAAACAACAAATGCTTTTATTCTGGAGCAAAGCCCCTCTCTCCAGCTGATCACTGTTAACCCTCCCACACCAGTCTCCTGTGCCTTCTCCAAGTCAGTGTCTACAGCAGGGATCACAATGGCTTCATTTCACACCTGAATTTCACCAGAGCAGCAGGATTAGGTGAACACAGAGTAAATGTGGCTTGGTCCCCAGGCAGCTGCCTACAAGTGCCTCTTCCTCAGAACACAGGTTAAGCTCTGCCCAAGGGGCACCGGGAAGACCTCTCGGCTCTTCCCAAAGCATGACACAGCTTCTAATGAAACGAAGCAAGAGACCCTGCTTAAGTCATAAGGCAGGAAAACCATCCTTATGCCATCCCGTGCCTTCTCATCCAAGCCTCACCTCCTCCTCACACGTATTTCACGTCTAACCCAGCAACCTCTAACAGGACAGTCCTTCCCAGCAGCCCTTCCAAGGGCCTATTCTCACCATTTCTTAGTAGATCCATCTCTGGCCACCTTCAACAAGCCTCCTACCGTTTGGTCTACAGCCCTAGAGTCCTCTTTCCTCATCCAAAAGCCTTTTTTTCCCAAGTCTCTCTTCCACTACCCTGTACCCACCACTGGTACAACACTTCTCTCGGGTGTCTATGCTCTTTTTCTGGTCCCCACCTTGGGCCCTTCCCATCCTGCCATGTCCCAGCCTTGAACACCCACCAAATTTCCTGCTAGTCCAGCGCAGCTCATCACACCTGGTCTCAATGACGAGATTGATGGCTGCACTCTTGGTGAAGTACTTCTGCACCATCTCCAGGTCCCCAGTGAAGAGCGCATTCTGGACCAGCAGGTCCCGGCACTCCAGTGGCTCTAAGCGGCTGTTCTGGCATCCCTGGACAACCGGGCTTAGCCTGTGCTCACTGTGGTTGTACCAGGACCTTCTATGCCGTGCATACTTCCACTGATCCTGCTGCTCCTCATCCAGCTGCCGCAAGCGTTGTGTGGTAGAGCTGAAGGGAAAGGCACAGTCCATCACGGGGAACAAACAGGACAAGTCTGAACCTTACAGTAAACAAGCTGCTGCAGGCAAACATAAAGGCTTTGTCCTTGTCCAGGAGCACATGTCCTTTGCAGGTTGCTCCTGGGTTCCAGATCCCCGGCATCTGGCTGGATTCAGGCACAGGCCTGACTCACTGAGTATAAATAGTCCTGCTTGGCAGCTCCCATTCAACCACCTCCCTTCCTTCCAAGGGCTTATTTTCAGCTGCTAGATGTAATCCCCAGCACGGATTAGACACAGGAGTAGCAGACAGTCTGGAAACATTCTCCATGTGTTTGCCAGTTTTCTCTGCAAAGTCTCTGTCCTGCATCACGCTCCCACTTGGAAAGAAGTGGAACAAGGTAGGGGAAATCACAATGGAGGGGTATGGAAAGGTCTGCAGCAGAGGTGGTGTCAGAAGTCACAAGGGACCAAGTACAGATGTGTCCTCCTCAGGCAACAGAGCACTGCTCAAGCTCCACACTCTGCTCTTGGGAACCAGAAGAACTGGTGGGGCAGTGAGACAGGCTGCCAAGATAAAGCTGAGCAATGTAAAGAAGGGCATGTAGGTGAGCCCTGGGAAAAACAGCTTGTGTGACATCAACTAAGTTTCCTGGCAATAAGGAAGATTCTCCTATGCAAACCTTGAGAAGCTGGCAAGCATCTTCAAGCTTGAGGCATGGATACATTCTGATGCCATTCTGGTGCCATCCACCCCTCCAGCCACAGCAGGTCACATCTGGAGAAGTGAAAGATGGTGAAGCTCCCTGCCCCGCCCCAGTTATCACATCTCACTCTGGAGGACAGAGTGGATCCCAATAGCTAGGATGATGTGCTAGGTTTGGGATCTGTTAAACTTCATTTACCTTCAAATTACTCACCTGTAACTACCCTGGTAATCACTGTGTCCCTGCCACCATGAGAACCTTACAGCTGGGCAGGCTGTGAGTGTCAGTAACAGGGACTGGTTACCTGCTGTGGGAATTTCAGCCAGTACTCTCTACCCAGTCCTATAACTGAGAGTGTCTGGGGTCACCGGGGTGATGCAAGAGACACCCACAAGAGTGACTGATGGCTAACGGGCATGGCCCAGGTGACATACCTCTACCTAGAGCTGCTGCACTGACCCACTGACTTTCTCCTGGACCACGCTGTCCCACCAGACAACAAGGTTCTGTTAAGAGCCATCACCTTGGCCCCCATGACTTGTCTCCTAGACTGCACCATCTAGCCTGCAAAACAGGCAAGTTGTGGCACTTGTTGATATTTGTTAATATCAAATATATAGGTGACTAGAAGGTTTTTGGGGTGGGATTTTTTTCCTTTGGTTTTGGAGCTGGTTTTTTATGAGGGAGGGGTTGTTGTTGGGTTGCTTGTGGTTTGGGTCTGGTTTTGTTTCTTTGCTTGGTAGGAGTTGTTTGAATTTTGTTAAATTTGAAGTCCATTTAGTATCTACCCTGTCAACTTCATTCCAAGTTGTGATAGAGTTCTTTCTGGTGTCCCTGCAGATGCTGATCAGATAGGGAGCTTTGCTTGGGCTCCTTCTGGTGGCTGTTTCCAGTGCAGAGAAGAACGATGCAAGAACTGGGAAGCCCAAAGAGGTCCACGCACCAGTCCCAGGCCAGCTGGCTGCATTCACAAGCTGCCAGATGCATTCTCCATTGTCCCTGCACAGAGACTCCATGCCCATGAGCAGCTTGCAGCATGTCACAGTGCAGCACTGAGGTTACAGGCACATCCCCATCCTAAAGGCCAGCACCCAACTGCCATTGCCATGCCCCTAGCTCCTATTGCTGCAGTTGACACCAGGCCTGCCTTACCAAGAAAATTTCTCCCTCGTGCCAAGGAGAAGCAGCCATAGTGAGGAAGAAACATTAGGAGCATCAGAAAGAGGTTGTGTGGGGAGTGAGCAGCGTGCGTGTAAACGAGCCTGTAACGAGTTTGTAATATGCATGTGTGGCACGGCCTGCGCAGCGTCATCACAATGGCACAGGCACTTTCCCGCCTCATTGCCTCCCAAATGGATTTTAAATATCATTCCGAGGACACAATTATTTAAAACGCTGAACTAAACACTCGCTAATGGGAAATCGGCGTGTGGCCTGCAGCAGCCATTCCTCATGGGGCCACTCTGCCCATGTCATCCTCTTCTCCAGCCCCATATCCTGCATGGGGCCACATGGAAGCATTGTCCTCCCACATGGAAACCTTGCAGGGTGCCACCAGGTAGCTGTCCTAAGCCCAGACCAATACATACTGCTTAGGTGAGAAGACACTTTTTGTCCCCATCCCATTTATGTCTCAGGCCCCAGAGAGGCACTCTGCCCTGTCCCAGGCTTCTCCACACCAGGGAGCCAGTGAGTTCAGTCAGTCCCTGGTTCCAGTAATCAGAAAGCATCTCTCAGACAGCAAGCCTTTCAGGCTCTCCCACATCTGGCAGGAGGTAATAGAGGGTTATACAAGGAGAGGACATTAGAACAAGGATGCCTACTGATCTCTGTTATTATATGGCCCGAGAAGTTACAGATATTAAATAAGACTTTTTCACTTAATTAACTTGTAAATACCTCCTCCACTCCTACTACACAATTCTGAGGAGAAGAGAGGAAGGAAACATTATTATTGGCCACATCCAGTACTCCAGAGCAAATGAAGAAAGATAACAAACAAGGAAGCAAGCTATTTGCAACAATCCTTGCTGGGGAAAACATGGAGAACAGCTCCAAGGACACGCCAGACCCTTAGTTCCATTTCAGCACTGGCAGCATCAAGGATAACAGAGCCTCAGAGAGCAATGTGTGCGCTCCTGGGGGAACGTCTCTCTCACCTTTGGTCACCACTCATCTCCCATTCTCCAGGCAAGGATTCTGGGCCTCCATGAGTTACGGACTCAAAATTACCATTACTCACAGAGAATAGCCTACCTCAGGCCAAACCAAAAAAGGGAAGGGACATAGACCAGCACTGTCCCTATGCACTAGCAGCTGAGCACACAGAGGATGAGAGTTCCTTGCTGGAACCCTGGCTGCACTTCAGAGGTTCATATTTTAACAGCTTTGGCATCACCAGAGCTATCCATCACAGCTCATTTTCCTACAAGCGCTGAGCCATTCCTGCTTATGCTATTTGGAACAGTGTCTAATGATGCACCAAAGCAGCCACCTGGCAGCACTGCTGCCAAGGGACACAACAGCATGGGAAGAGAAATGCACACAGGGTTGCACGCTGGTACCAGCGCCCACTGCCCAAAAAACGCCCTCTCCTCAAACCTGCACCACTCATCATAGACTAGAGAGATGCTCTGCCTCATGGTGCCCACCCTTTGAGAGAAAAGAGCACATAGTCTTCAGTAATTGATCTCTTACAGAAAGGAAAACAGAGAACACAGCCATTACTGATATTTTTGTGAACACTTTGATTCAGTTTATTACACTATAGTGCTCTTTTTGAGGGGTCTGAATTGCAGACCAAGGCAAACAAAAAACCCAAACAAAACCAGTTGCTTCCAGCCTATGGGCATATATAGCTTAGAGAGAACACATCAGATGGGCATGGACATGGGGCCAGGGGTATGCAACATGACAATGCTGCAACACTATGAATTCACTGGGAGACTTGCAAGCACACAAGCAGCCCAGAAAAAGACTCAGACAAACCAAGGTGGTCTCAGGATACCTCAGGTGAGTGTCTGCATGGGCTCCGAGTTAAGGTTTGCTCTTTACTGTAACCCAAGTACTTTTGGGTCATTCTTGCAGTGACCAAGTTCTTGTGAACCCCTGTTGGTTGGCACAGTCTACCCCCTTCTTCCAAAGCAACTTCAGTCAGATCTCACCTGATCCACTGGAGCATCACAGCACAGACAGGGCATGGAGCCACGAGTCCAGTCCAGAAGCAGCAGAGCTGTGGAGCAGTCCTCACAAAAAGCTAATCCATGCTAACCATGCAGAGCGATTCCACAGAAAAAGACTGTGTTTGACATCCTGTGCAGGTGTTATCAGGACAGCTCCGTGGGGAGGTTGTGTGGGGAAACAAGCAGCATAATCCCTGGACAGTGAAAGATGAACCCATATGGGAAATGCAAAAAAAAAAAAAAAAAAAAAAAAAAGGGCAATCTGGGCAGGTTCAGTGCAGAATTCACCATTCCAAGAGCAACCATCTCTTCCTACCTCTGAAGCTTGGTGTATCTGTGCTGTAGGCTGCCCTTCTAAATTTGCGAGGAAGCAGAAATGTAGTAAGAGCGATAGAAGACCAATCACCAACTCCATTCTTCCAGCCTTTTGGGAGGGAGGTGAGGAGAGACATGAAGCAGGATGCACAAACTGCAGCACTGGAGACTCAAGCACCTGCAGCACAACAGCTCCTCTTGGGCTCACTCAGTACTAGATGCTCCACCAGACATTTCCAGGAGACAGCGGCTCATCTCACCATGAACTAGCACCTTACCCACACAGCCATCCGGTTACGTGCTAGGAAAGCCAGGGTACCACCGAGGGAAGGTGCATGGCCCACGGGCAGCCCGCTTGGAACTGGGCAGCACCGGGCTCCTGCCCATACACCAGAGATGTATTTGACATCAGGTAGTCAGAGAGAACCACCTCCAGGGCAGATGCAGAACTGCAGTTCCAAGCTATCCACAAGTACTCTCCATCCCACAAAAAGCATGGCTGCACATCCTAATGCTACTGGAAAGGGGCAGCAAGTATTTTCCACTTAATACTATGCTGCATTTTTGTTACACTCCAGTTACACCCTCCAACACCCCAGTTGCTGGTTTCTCTGAACCAGGTTCAATTTTCAGCCCAACTCCGAGCTCCCTTCATCTACAGGTCCCAATTCTATAAGCATCTGAAAAGGTTTCAGAATACAACATTTTGTCTTGCCCCCCACCTTCTTGAAACTAATTTGACAGCAAAATTTACTTCCGGTTTTCCTCCTTTGAAGTGGGATAAAACTAGTTTTCCATCTGCTTATGATGAAGACAAGACCTTAACAGCAACCAATTTCAGAGTCCAGTGGCTAGCTCGTCCGCATTCATTGCGAAGGGGCAGGACTACAGTAAATGCATTTGAGCTGCAAAAGGTCGTATTGGGAAACTGCAGAAGATTTAGGTGCCACAGCAACTTCGCCAGTTGGGATCAGGCTTCCAGCCTGCGCTCCTTGCCAGAGGTCCCCCCGGGATTAAGAGGGGCAGGGGACAGGCAGTTCAGCCACTGCTCTGTGACAAACTCCCACACATTCCTGCTCCCCGAGACCCTGCGCCCTTTTCTCCTGCCGCCCCTCGCTCCTTGCCCAGGTCCCGTCCTTCCCCCACCTCTGCCGTTACGGCCGCCCGCCCCGCCCTCCCGAGTCAGCGGCAGGACTGGAGCGGGAGCACCTCGGCTCCTGCCGGACCCTCGGGCCCGGTTCCGCGGCTCTATCAGCGCCCGCTTCGCGGGCCCCGCCGCCGCGGGACCTGACCAGACCCTGGCCCCAGGAGCGGCGGCTGCCCGCGGCGGAGACCATCCGTCCCCTCGCCCCGGGCCCCGCTGGAGCCGGCCACCCCGGGCGCAGAGGTGCCGGCGGGCTAGGCCGGGCCCCGCGGAGCGGGGCTGGCGGCAGCCCGCACCGACAGGCGGGCGGGGCGCTCACCAACGGGGCGCGCGGCCGCCGCCTCAGCGCACCCCCGCCAGCAGTACCGGGCCCCACCACGGCTGCGAGCAGCAGCCGCTCAGCGTCCGGGTCCGCCGCCAGGCACTCCCGGGTCCGTCCTGTCGGCGCCGCTTGGGCCGGGCCCCGCGGCTTTCCCGCCCGCCGGGCCGCGCCCGTCGCCATGGCAACCGCGCCATCCCCACGAAAACGGCGAACCATACCCCCGGCCCCATGACTCAGAGGCTTGGTGAGTGCAACGGCGTTTATTGGGACCCAGGTGGTCACTTGCTGCTGGTGTACTTGGTGACGGCCTTGGTGCCCTCAGAGACGGCATGCTTGGCCAGCTCGCCAGGCAGCAGCAGCCTCACTGCCGTCTGCACCTCACGGCTGGTGATAGTGGAGTGGTGGTTGTACTGGGCCAGGCGCGAGGCCTCCGAGGCCAGCCGCTCGAAGATGTCGTTGACAAAGGAGTTCATGATGCTCATGGCCTTGGAGGAGATGCCAGTGTCTGGGTGCACCTGCCAGATGGTAAATCAAGCATTATCTCACACACCACCCTGGAGAGAGCAGGAACCCCAGTTCCCCCCCAGAAAAATGGGTCCCTTTCCCACCCCAGACTGTGCACCCTGACCCCAAAGGGATGCACAGTGGCTACCCAGGGGGTCTTGAGTCATGTGCTACTTGAGTTAACCTGAGGAGAGGCCCCCCTGAGATTCCAGTAGCTTTGGAATCATGCTGGCAGCAACCTCTGCACAACCCTGTGAGGGATGGAAGCTCCCACAGCCTCTTGAGTCCTGCCCTCAGGCTTGTGCAGGAAACGAAGGTCTGCACAACTCATGGCTACCTCTCAAAGTTATTATTCTTATCTCCCTAACAGAATTTACCAGAAGTATTTAATACTTGCTCATAGGGCCACCAACAGCTGTTCTTGGCCTTTTGATTTCTGCTCCATTATTTCTTTAGGCAGAGCCACACACTGCAGCTTGTTCTGTCTAGGAAAACCTTTCTGATCTAGATCCATCTCTTGCCTCCTGCCCCAAGAGTACACACACTTTTGAGACTCAGCTGGGGCTCTGCTGTACCCACTCACTCTTTATCTCACTAAAAAGCAGATTTTTCTTCAACTTTATAAGGTTCACATACAGTGACCAGGAGTAACTTTACATATGAAGCAGTTTCTAGCAGAAAAGGAACATTTACTCACCTGCTTCAGTACTTTGTAGATGTAGACTGAGTATGTTTCCTTTCTCTTGGGCTTCCTCTTAGACTTCCCGTCCCCAGAGGTGGGACCATGACCACGCCTCTTCCCAGCTTCTGCACTCATCTTAGCCTCTAGCAAAGAAACCAGGGAGACATGGGTCTGGTTATATAGCAAACAACCTCACCTCCCTCAGATGCAGCTCCTGAGGAGCAGGACGAATACACAGCTGCAACCAATGATTCTGCTTTGCAGTAAGTGATGGACAGCTGGCCTGAGGGGATGTGGTAAGTAACTGATTCAATTAAACTTTCAGACCTGAGAAAAAGTTTAAGTGCAAAGAGGTGGGCAGGAGCAGTAGTGTCTCATTCACATGGGTCAGAAGTGCCAGAGAAGAGCTATTCCCAGGTTTATCCAGGGTTTTGGTGAAAGGAGGTTTCTAGCATTGGTAGAAGGGTGTAAATCAGAGAACTCCAGGTATCGCTTCCAGAATCAAGTGGGTGGAACTGCTCCAGTGCACTGCAGTCAGTGGAGACTCAGTAACTGGAGGGAAGATTGGTTCATCGGCTCAGTGACAGTGTTATAAACACCCCAACAGCCAGTGTTTCTCCCGCTGTCTCTGCCAACTGCTCTGGGGAGCTGTACTTGCTGTGAACAATGGGACCCTCAATGGGAAGGAGGCAGCTGTGGAGCGGGAGAGGGAGGGCTGACACCCTGAGTTTGATTTGGTCCATCCTGGAAACCAGCAATCACACTAGTGACAGTAATCACAACGCAGGAATTAAGTTAAGCCAGGAAAAATATGTGCAGTAACAAAGAAGAAGGTTTTCTGTCCTTTAGATAGAAAAGGATTCTCTTAGCAGACACCACAACAGATATTTCATAAGAGGGTGTACATTCAGGGGAGACGCTGGTATTGCTGTGCTGCCGTGCACTGTCTCCTGCTCAGGGGCACGTGTTATACTGGCACATCCCTAGTAAATCACACCATCCAAGGACTGCACTTGGGAGACCTGCTGATCAGGCACCCTGCTTGTGCTTGTACAGCTGATAACCTTTTGCAAAATTTAGGTTTATTCCAGGCCTGTCTTTGTGGGATCAGGATCACCCATCCCCAGTACAAATAAACATCACAGTGACAACCCAGGTCTAAGTGTCACAGAAGGGCTTCTTGCACCCAAGATCTGGAACATCAGTGGTCAGTTGGGACACATTTGCAAAGGGGAACAGGCTGAAGATATGGAGGATGAGATCCTTCTGGGGACAGGAGTGGTGTATTCTGTGATGTTGAACACCAAGAGATGTCAGTGGATGACTCATACCGGAAATACAGAGAAGGCAGCATCACTGCTTCTGGCTTGTAAGAGGCCGTGCATCGGCTTCCCCCTCTGATGTGCATCCCACCCACCCACTGATGTACAGAGCTGTGAACAGCCATGATCTTTGTGCTGGGGAGGCCATTCGCTGCAGCTGGAGCTGGTGTACCTTTCCACCAGTCCCAGCACACAAAGGCGCTCTCACGCAGAAGGACCTGTTGTATCTCTCCACAGCAGCAGCTGTGTCAGGCACTGACAGTTATCCACACACAGCTTGTTTTTTTGACAAAATGCTTAGTTAGAGGGAGGCCCTGTGGTGGACAAGGAGCAGTGACTGGTCTAACCACGGGGAGTCACTGTACAGCAAGGGCAGAGGGTTATCCGCTGAGCAGTACAGTCACAGTTGAGCTCCCAGGTTTGGGGAATTAACATCTGCTTCCCTAGATTGCACGTGCTAGAGGTTGCCTATTATGGAAGCTTGTGCTGGGCTTGACTCATCCTTGTGCTATTTCTGTAGCGTGTGGATCAACTCACAACACTCAGAGAAGGGAATCCCGTACCCCTGCACTTCATGAAATATCTGCCACTTCTGGCCGTGGCTGCGTTAGAGCCAACTTCACTTTTGGACCACAACCAAGAGTAACGGTGTGGAGGTTCTAGGCCACTCCAGTCACAGAAATGACCATCCTAGCAACTAAAGAGTAATTCTCATAATTTATCTAGATACAGTTTTGCTTTTGTGTGTGATCAGAAAAGCCCTCACTGAAGCAGTTCAATGCCTCTGTCCCAGCTGGTGGCTGCCTCTCACAGGAACCAGTGCTCCAGGAGAGACATGTGCCACAGCTCTTTCATGTAGTCTAACAAACTGCCACCACAAAGCTGAAATGCCAGCCTTATAAGGCATGTTTATATGTTCCATCTTAAAAGTCCTGGCCTAAGTCCTGGCTAACTGTGATCTCTGGTGCAGTTTCAACTGCTTTTGCTTTGAATGTGCACCTGTGGCCCTTGTTAGCTAAATCAGAGACCGATCTGTGGCTGAGAAGTTCTTTCACTACAAGAGTGAAAGAGACTACTGTCTCTTGTGTTGGCTGTCATCCCAGTGTTCCCTTGCCCTTCTCAGGAGTTGTCATTTCCAAAAAACTCAGACGTCTAAGATTATATCTCGTGTTTATTATTGACACCGTGGCAGTCAGCTACACAGATCTGAAATGTAACCTTAGAGTCATCACCAAATCTTTGTTAAGAGTAAGGAAGAGCAGAACCAGCAGCTCTGGTGATGTCAGGAAGTCCTACCTGAGGCTATTCTCACAGCTATTTTGCAGCCCTTTCCAACTCTTCTAAAAACCTAGCGAGCAGAAGAAACACAGAAATGCCTTCATCTATTATTGTTTAAACTTTTGTGGCAGCCATCAGCCTTCACGCTAATTCCTTATCCCCCAGTTGATTTACTTAGTCACTGTCTGTCTGTGTACTTCACAGCATGACACTGTGAGACATTCATTTCAGTAACGTTTCAATGCAATCTAGACTTTCTGCAGAATTAACTTGAACAGCATTTATACTAATCTGCATTATTTTCTCAGAAAACACACCTTTTTTTCCCCTCTCAGATCATTGCTAAAAACTCTGAAAAACCTGAATGTTCTGCACTATCTATTGTAACCGGCTCCCACTGAGACGTTTGCCCTGTGGATGATATGCAGTGCTCCTATAGCAGCAGTCACAACTCGGATGATCCCTTTGGAAAGAGAAAAAAGGAAATACTGTCTCTGAGTCAGAGCCACAGTCAGTCAGCATCTGAGGAAATACAGCTACTACATGTTGGACCTATTCTTCAATTTGCCTGTCAATATGTACTGTTGGAACAGGTTATTGGGCTAGATGAACCTTTCACGTGCCCAGTGCAGCCATTCTCAGGTGTCAGCATTAACTGAAAAGGTAACTCAGGTAAGGTAAGAAGCTCTTTGGTTTGATTTTCTTTTTCTTTAGTACCTTTTAAATGTTTTTAAAAGTACACCAAAAAATGTATTTTATTCAAGCTCTGTGGCACAGGGTGAGGTTTAAACACCAACTTTTCTAAAAATTTAAGAACAAAAATAAACATTACCTTTAGTTTATTAGACTTGTTTAGTTAAACCTGCAAGGAATAAATAACTAATTCGTAATCTTAAAATTCTGAATTATTGACTCTCATTATTAGACCCATAAAATTCCAGGTAAAGGAAAAAGCATAGACTTAAGCCACTCTCTTGTAATAGAGAACACACGGAGGTATTTTATAGATCTACATTCTGTCTCTAACTTCCAATCCTCAGAACCCTTTCAAGTTGTGTCTGTGAACAGTATAAAAACCACGTGTGTCTGCTCCCTCTTCTGTCACTAACTGGAAACCCCAGCATTCACCAGATTAGCAGAGGGTTTCCAGGTGAGAGGATCCTGCTCAGTGCTCAGTACTCACCACTTCGTGTACCCCACAAATTCTGCTTACAGCTCCAGTAGCATTGAAGAACTGAACCTTCACCGCAGAAGAAAGGGCTCTGCCTCTTTACTCAAAGCTCATCACCAGCTGATTTGCCCCAGTGTGGCCCAGTAACTACCACAGCTCACAAAACAAGACAAGACTGTTCTCCCCTCTTTATTGACTGATGGATTCTCAGGCAGATCTGTTTATTACACTGTTAAATAATAGTTAAAAACAAACCAAGGCCAGAGGAGTTTGAAGTGAAGTATCTAAACTGAAGCAGAAATTGGGAAGGAAGAGGCGGGAGAAGCTGGGCTGGGGTCTCCGCTTCTGTACCACTGCAGCTCAGACCCCACCTGCCACGGCCACAGCCCCAGAGCGTGAGAGTCCAAGGCCTGGCTCAGATGGGACATCATCTGAATATGGCAATGGTTGCCCAAACGTAGCTAGATCAGGAGAGAAGACATTTGTCCAGATACAGAGGTGCAAGGCAAGTCAAGGGGAAGCAGTATTGCAGCAATCCTAGAACACAGCCATGGAGAGAGCAGCAGAGTCCCATTCTGTCGGCCGGTGGGCAAGTCACATTGGCCACCATCAGTCTCCATCAGGAGCACTGCTCCAGACCTCACACGTTGTGTGTCTTTTTGGTGAGCTGAGGATCCTCGTCCACCAGCTTTGACTTGAGATGCTCCTTGTAGGCGAGGATGTCACCCTGCCACTTTGTGATTGTCTGCTTCTCACAGACCCAGATCTCCTGTGCAACCTGAAAGCAAGCACAAAAGGAGTAGATGTTTACAGTACAGCATTTTATAACTTTACCAAAATTGTAAAATTAACCAAATTCTACTCTGAAGTCTGGTAAGAAGAGAGTTTAATAAAGTTCACACTTCAACTACCAAAGAAAAATATCTGCAGTGAAATCTCTTACCTGGTGTTTGCTGCATAATTTATGCAAGATTTTAGAACTAAAAATTCTTCACCCCTCAACATTTTTTTTGGTACACGGACTAAGAAGGAAAGACTTTCCTGCTAAATTGGGAGCTGAAGAAAGTTCTTGACCTGAATTACTTGGATCTGTGAAATAAAATTATACCTGAACTTACAGACGAAACAAAGCTGATAAATCAGCATTTGACACCTGTGTATAGGTGGCACGCTTTCATTTGCCTGTGCAGAGTCATAAAAAATTGTGCTAGGACTACTCCAGCGTCATTTAAAAAAATACAGTGTGTTGTGATTTCCATTTCACTGATTCTTCGCTTCTAGGGTTTGTAGAGGTTTGGTTTGGTTTTTTGGTTGTGTTTTTTCTTTCAAATACATAAAGTTTTCCTAGGCTACCTCAGTAATTTTTTCACATAAACATGGCAAAGGAATTGTGTCCAGTGATTCCAGTGATTTTTTTTTTCACTCGCACATCTTTTTGGGAAGAGTAAGAGCCAGTCAGCTGAAAATAACTTATTTTAATCACTTAACGCGTTAGTAAAGTAATTGTTCTGACAAAATCCACTACTTTTCTTACCTGTTGGATGAGTCTGAAGTCATGGCTGACCAGCATCATTCCTCCTTCAAAGTCATTGATAGCATCTGCCAGAGCATCTATTGTTTCTATGTCCAAGTGGTTGGTGGGCTCGTCCAGGAAGAGCATGTGAGGATTCTGCCAGGCCAGCCAGGCAAAGCACACGCGGCACTTCTGCCCATCCGAGAGGTTCCTGATGGGGCTCACCTGACAAACACAGACTGTTCACAGTGCTGCAGGGAAACTTAGATTGCCACCCTGATCACAAAATACTCAGATCTCGCACTGTTTCCAATAGCTACATGATGCAAGAGGACAACATTTAGTCAGGCTTATACCTAGACTAAGCTTCTCTCAACTGCAGAACAAGGGAATTCCAGGAAGGAGTGCCCGTAGCAAAACCCAGCTTGCATTAAAGGTTCCAAAGGATAGACAGTTGAGGTCTGACTAGTGCTCATTGCATTCTGCCACAACCACAAAGACTTCTCTGAACTTCGGACATGACAAATGGGGAAGAACAATGCAAACATCAATGTTAAACTACACTGATGCGGACAACTCCTCATCGATGACCTATGAAGTATAGGAACATGTCATGTTTACACTTAAGCACCCCTGGTGATCCTGCCCTCTTGCCTGAAGCAAGTCTCCCTGCTTCCAGTTCATTTCTGCCTGGTATTCATCTCACAAATAAGAAATAAGCAAACTAGTTCAAGTTACAATTGAAATATGCCCAAGTCAAGAGATGGAAAAAGCTGTCAGACATCAGTACGGCAACAGAAAATACAGCAGCTTTTCTTTCCGACCGACCAAAAAGCAAACCTCAACAGCTCATACTCACCTGCTGCTTCCCTGTCAGACCGTATCTGCCAATGATTTTTCTCATCTCCTCCTTCTCCTTTATCTCTGGGTAGCACTTCAGCATGTACTCCAGGGGTGAGAGGTCTAAGTCCAACTGCTCTTGCAAGTGCTGGAAGAAAACAAAACTCAGTTTCAGGCTGTGCAGGCCAAAAGTCTCCCTTCCCTTACTACCTCCCCTCCCTACCCTCTGGTACCAGCTGAGCAGCAGAACACAAGAGCCAACAACCCCACTCATACTATAGCCAAAGTGCTGAACTATTTCGGAATGAGTCTCCATTTCAGGAGAAAGCTTCAGAACAGCAGGCTTGTCCACCGCCAAGCACAAGGCAACCGACTCTCCCATAAAAGGTGAGAGGCTAAACAGAAAGGACCACTGCAACCCTCTTTTTAGGGTAAGAAAGATCTTCTAGAGCCCATTCAGCCAACAGTTCCTTCCCCCATCTCCAGGCACAGAAAGGAGCAGTGGAGGAGACTTAGAAGCAGAAATAAGGGAGCAAGATTCCTCATTCCAAACAGCTTTTTCCTCAGCATTTCATGTCCCAGTGGCTGCTGTAGGGAGTACCTGGTGGTATCTACCAATCTTCACATGTGAGTGCTTGCGAATCATCCCATCTGTGGGCAGCAGCTAGAAAGGGAAGAGAAAAGCGTTTCATCAGGAAATTCTTCCTTTTGCTGTATGCTAGAAATACAGAATCCAGCCATCTCTGTGCTGGCACAGAGGAGGCAGCCTGAACAAGTAACATGAGAAAAAAACCCTATATTGCAGAAAGGATTTCCAAGGCCTGATTGGGGTGCTGCAGCAAGTTGTTGAAGACTACCCCAAGGATAAAGGTCCAGAATAGGGTAGACAGGGTAGGTACCTCTCCTGTCAGCAGTTTCAGCAGTGTTGACTTTCCAGCTCCATTGGGTCCAACAAGAGCTACACGGGTGTCCAGGTCAATCCCAAACTCCAGGTTATTATAGATCCATGGCTGCAAACCACAAAAATTGTGACACATATTATGCCTTAAACTACCCAGAACCTGCAACACTCTGACTTGAGCAGACTCAGCGTTAACACTGTCAAGTTTGATGCACTCATCATCGTATGCTGCAGCCTGGCCATAAAGCTCCAGCCAAAAGCCTCAAACTCCCAAACAAGGCAGGGATACAAGTAACCTCCACACAGCCCACACACACTCCCATACTCACCCCATCCTTGGTGTATTTGAAGCTGACATTCTGCACCATGATGACCGGAGGAGGGATTTTCCCACAGGGCGGGAAATAGAATGACAAAGTCTGTTAACACAGAATATCTACTTGTTAGACACCCTGGAGCACAAGACAACCCAGTTCTTCTGGTATAATCATGGCTCACTACAAACATGATCTGTAGACCATGGCACCAGAGTGTGTCTTTTTATAAGCCCCTCTAGCAACTCATTCACAGATTGATTCTAATTATTTGCTTACAAGCTCATCTGCTGGCTAATGACTCCCTATCTCTTTCCCCTTGAAACAAATGGGGGTTTATACTCCTCAAACAAGAGTTGCTTTGAGCACCCTCTCCCATCTTCTCCAACCCTTAGACATTCATTTCTGATTTCTGTGTCTGCAAAATAGCCTTATGGATCTGGCAAATCTCCTCCTTTTCCCTAGAAAATTACTCCTCTTTCCACTCTTCTGCATTACACTATCTTCAGTTCAGTCACCCTTGGCATCAAGAAGGGTAGACCATTCTTGCTCCCGGCTGTGTCAGCCGTTCCTGCTGTTGGCTAAAAATCAGTCTGCTTATCTTGCCCATGTTTCCAATGCTGATTTCTAGGTGCAATCCCATGTCGTATCCTACCTTATCATTCACGACTCTCTCTGTCAAGCCAGAAGCCATCATTTTCTGAAGGGTCTTCTCCTTGCTCTGAGCTTGCCTGGCCAGCTTTGCACTACCATGACCGAATCGTGCAATGTAATTCTGCAACAGAACACAGAGTTAGACGAAAGCCACAGTAACAAGGTTGAAGAGGTGCAGGGATGCCCACCTGCATGGGCAGAAAGATGTTCAAGCATCTGGGCACATACCTTCATATGAGCAATCTGATCTTGCTCCCAGTGGAATCGTTTCATTTGATTTTCTTCTAGTTCCAAGCGAGTCTTCACATACTGATCATAATTTCCCTAGAAAGAGACCACAGAACATCAGACATGCCCCTGAAAAAATTTCCTCTATTTTTGCTGGCTGTACAGAGCACCATTTACTCACCGTGTAGTACTTCAGTTTCCGGTTGTGCATGTGGATTATGTTGGTGCAGACACCATTCAAGAAGTCCTGGGAGTGTGATATCAGCACAAGGATCCGCTTGAACCTATGGCACCACATAAGTTATCAGAGACTAAACTAGGAAAAAGAATTCTTGCTCGTTGGCCTTGATGGTGACAAAGGATTTACACGCACCAACCTCCTTCCCCTACAATCGCATTAAGAACAAAAAGATAACAGCCCTGGAGATGCTTTGGGAAATCTGGAGTAAATTAGCTACAATTAGCTGCAGTAAACAAATACTGCAAACACCTTTCATCATGCTAAAACACTCTTCATCATATGACAGTCTTGACAAGGAGTTGAGCTGTGATAGAGGACTAGTGCTACTGATGTAACTGACTCCACTTCTAAGAAGTTTCAGCTGTTGCTGCTTACTTTCAGCTCGGTGCAGAGCACCATCTGTTAGGTATGCTACACCTAGCTCTCCTTCAAGTCTGTAAAATGACTGAGTAAAGCCTCACAAAAAAAGAGAGGTTCACATTACTTCTCTATAACATCTGACTTCTAAAGCCAGCACACAAAAGGTTCAACTGACAAAGCTGATGGGAAAATCTCTGCAAATGAAAAGTCCTTCTCACAATACAGTTCTTTTAAATGCACCCAGATAACCTAAGCTTCATAACTATTCCTAAACTTTTTGCTTTAAGCCTTAACATTTTACCTTTGTTTATGAAAAACAGGCACCAAACATATTAGAACAACATGAAACTCACACAGACACTGAAGTTCTGTGAAAATAGAGGAACAATATGGAGAATGGTGAGCTCGAAGCCAGGTCTGGAAAGCTCATGCTACTGGTATAGTACAAGGTGCTGGTGCACAAGCTGCCAGCGCTGCTCCTGGCTTTCAAGGAAGTGGCCTTAACCAGGGAGCACAAACCAGTATTTCTCATTTCTTCAGAGCATTTCTTCTTGTCTCTTGCATCAAGAATCCTTCCATAGACACACAGTGCCACTGATACTGCACTATAGTTATGTAGCTACAAGAACCATAAACAGCTATTCCTGTAGCACTTGCACATGTGCTGACATGATGTTCCAGCAGAAAAGCACAACCCATAGAAGCAGCAAACTCCTTCACGCTTACGTTTTCAGCTCTTCCTCCAACCACACACAGGCATCCAGGTCAAGGTGATTTGTGGGTTCATCGAGCAGCAGCATGAAAGGCCGAATGAAGAGGGCTCTGAAAAGAGAGGGGAGATGACAGCGCAGGGTAAATGCAGGTAACCCAAAGCCTCTCAGCTCTGCTCTGCAGTCTTAGAACTGTGGCTCTGCAGAGTCAGGGAGCTGTTCTTCCAGGAGGCAGCAGGTGGTATGCCACTCACCTAGCAAGAGCCACCCTCATTCGCCAGCCGCCACTAAAGTCCTTCAGCTTCTTCCTTTGCATGGCTGGTGTGAAGCCTAAGCCGTGAAGGATACGTGAGGCCCGTGCTTCTGCTTTGTCAGCATCCAGCTCCTCCAGACGTTCATATAACTCCAAGAGCTTCTCACACTCCGCTGAAAGAGAGCCTGCCTGTCAGCACTTCTACCAAGAAAAGGCTCTCAGCTGCACCTCTGTACAGCTGGGAAAGCTCACAGTCCATCTGCTTTACCACTATTAAGCCCCCTCCATTCCCAAGCCTGAGACAATTCTTATAAAGCTGCTTGGAATAATTCCATCCAAAGAAGTGTAATCCCACAGGACTTTTCAACTAGTACAAGGTAACTCGTGGAAATAGATGCCATAACATGTAAAAACTCTGCCAGGGAACCCAAATAAGACCAATCCTTTGGTAGGGAGGGAAATGTATGAAATGTCCCTTGTCCACAGGGACTCTGAGAAGCTTTACCATCTTCATGAGCCAGACGTTCCGCCTCTCGTTCTAACATGGCCCTCTCTGTATCCACCTCCATCACACACTGTAGAGGGGTCTTGTCACTGGGAGGCATCTCTCGGGTCAGGTGATAGATGTCAATATGCTCTGGGATGGGCACCTCTCGTTTCCCAATAGCTGACAAAAGCATGGATTTCCCTGTGTGCAGACAGACATTCCACAATTAATCGTTGGATTCAGTGATAATACAATGTCACAGAGAAATGGACAAGATGCAGTCAGATCCCACTGAATCCTTCCCTTTCCAACACCAGAAAATCCCTTGGAATTTCTTTCCCAAGAGGCCAGAAGAATTAGAGACACAGCAGAGCCTACTGCCTCACTGCAACAGGCTGCCCTCCCAACTAAGGCTCAGCACCCCAAGGACAGGATTAAGACAAGAAGCAGCTCTTTGGAAACCACTGCAGTTCAGCCTTTGACAGGATTTAGGGACTTTTATCTCTGCTGTATACTTCCTGCTATCTCACCAGGACCCCAGACTCTAAAAACTTCTAGCATAGAGGAAAGTAACGCACTTATCACTAGAGAACCTAAGTGTTTCCCTGAAAGTTAAACCAGCTTTAAATCTTACTAGCTCTCCTTCAATTACACCCATATTCTACATCTCTCCATGTAGAGTGTTGTCTTCTCCAGGGACTGTACAGTTGTTTTCCCATTCAAGCCAGACAAACTCCCTGCTTCTCCACACTGTGCAATTTCTTTGACCAATAGCATCAGCACTGGACTTTTTTTGACATTGCTAAACAAATCCTGCAAACAGGAATCAGCCAGATTCACAGATCCCAGACAGCTCACCTGGCTCTCCACTGGAACAAGTTCAAATGCACAGTCCAAAGCCAGAAAGCAACCTCATACTTCTACCAGCAATCCTAGCAATTGCCCTTCCTGGGCATGGAGATGGGAGAATGGAAACAGGCTAACCGCCTTCTTTCTGGTTTTCAGCATTTACCACCTGCATCTGCCCAGCTTCTCAGCAGCACAGAACCTTCACCAAACTCCAAGAAGTCCACATCACTGTGCCCCACATCTTACCGATCCCGTTGAGTCCAATCAGGCCGTATCGCCTCCCGGAGTTCAGCTCCAGCTTTGTGTCACTCAGCAGCTCCTGGCCATGGAAGGTCAGCGAGAGGTTAATGATGTGGACATCAGTGCTGTTGGGATGGGATGCCAGCACTCCTGTCACAGCTCGGGCAGCAGCTTTCTTTAATTCAAAGTCCTCCAGCTCCTTTGTAAGAGCATCTACCTCTATATGCAGAGACAGAACAGGAGTATTACTGATTTACAAATACAAGGGAAGCCAAAAGCCCCCCTACCAACAGGCCCATGATCACAAAAACAACTCCCACGTCCCCATTTCTACAGAATCACTGAGAAGGCCCAGAGGCAGTGACACTCAGCCTTTCAGCTTAGCAGACAGGTATATATGGTCCAACAGGAACTTCCATCTGCTCTCAAATAAAATCTGACCATTGGAACTAAGAGCAGCCAGAATAATTAGTCTGTTATCCAAGTGTGATGGATACTCCTACTCACTGCAGGAAGGGCTGGCTGGGGTGGGAAGAGAACCTACGAAATATTGCTTGCCAGCTTAAGGACAGGGCAGGTCAAAAGAGAACTTGGCTAGAAATAAATTAAGGGAAAGCTGACAGAAGGAAAGAAGCAGCAGCATTGGAATTGGTCCTAACAATTTTTTGAAAAGGCTAATGTGTTCATACGCATGCTCCCCTCGACCCTTCCTCCTACAGGAGAAGCGATTCTTCCCTGTCACACTGATCTGCTGCTGCAGCTCTGAGTTACCTTCACTGCCATTTGAATAAGAAACTGGCACGAGGGGTCTCAGCGATGCCTCAGGTGCTCTGAGCAGGGAGCTGGCGTCAGGGCAACGAGGGAGACTGTCAGCAGCTGGCAGCCCCGGAAAAATCACTATTACCCCCAAGGAGCCAGGAACGGCCGCTGCACTGACAGGGAACCCCACGGCACCCTCCGAACCTGCGGGCACCAGTCACACAAACGAGCAAGCCGCAGGAGCGAAGGGGGCAAGGCTGGCTGATCCTTGACGTGCCATTATTCCTCAGGGAGCCGCCAATAAGAAGCGCGCCTTTCTCTCCCTGCGCAGCCCACCCGCCGCTGTCTGCACCGGTGGACGCCCCCTCCCCCCCGGCTCCTCCCGGCCGGCGGAGGGACACTTCGCGGACAGTGCTACACTGCCACCGGCGGAGGGACACTTCGCGGGCCGGACCCGCCTTCACCAATAGGAGAACGGTATGCAAATGAGACACGGGAGCGGGCGGTGATTGGCCGGTAGTGCCCGGGTGGGCGGGGCCGAGGTGGCCCCGAGCGGCCGAGGGTCGCGGCGGGGATCGGGCACCGGCGGGACCCAGCCCGCCCGCCCCGCCGCCACCAGGGCCCAGAGGGCGGCCTGGGGTCCCCAGGAGACTGCCACCTCCCCCTCCCCCCTCAGACCCTCGTGCCGGTGCTGCCCGGGTCTCTGTGCGACTCACCGAGTGCTGCTTACAACAACGCACTTGTGGGCTGAGCCCGGATAAAACCGGCGTGCCCAACCGCCTACGGGTTGCGGGGGGGCTAAAGTCAGGTCAGCAATAAACTGCCTCTCTGTAAACTTTACCTCGCCTGTTTCCTTTAGGGAGGCCAACAACTCTTTGTTGACAAAGTATCTTTCATTAAAACAGCCAGGCTCTTAGTCTCCGCAAAGCAGGAATGTCCCAGAAAAAGAGCTGGACAGACTCATAGCAATATCGGTAAGAACAGTGAGAGTTCAGACACTACAGTGGTTCCTACAGCAGGAAAAAAACAAAACAAGCAACCCCTCCAAAAAAGCCCCAAACAGGTCTGGGCATCAAGTACCAGAAGGTGGGGACGGTACTTGTTTGAGAGGGAAAAGGCACCATGGGCATGCTCCGCCTTCACCCTGCCAGCCTCAGCGAGGGCGCAGGGAACCCTTCGCCTGCCCGGTCTACGGCGTTACCGGTGTCCCGCCGGCTCAAACCGGCCCTAAGGGCATCCGCTGCAGCGCCCCGCTCAGCACAAGCCGGTACCCGCCAGGTACTTCAGCCCAAGAGGCACAGGCGTCCCGGTTCACTCAGCCGTGGGCGCTAGCGAGTGGCAACAGCCCTGCCTGGGCGCTTCCAGCACCGGAACCTGGGGGCCGTCGGATCCCCCCTCCAGGGCTCCCTGCCGGAGGCGCACGGACACGAGGAACCGGCGTCCCGTCGGGGCCGTCTCTCACCTGGCAGTGACGTTCCGTTGGCTTCCGGGGGCCGGACCTCCTGCGGCTCCGTCCCGGCATCGCCGTTCTCCTCCGGGGCCCGGCGCGGCCGCTGCCGGGCCTTGGCCGCCTCCTTCTTCTTGGCCGCCTTCTTCTTGGCCAGGTCCGATGGCATGGCGCGGCTGAGGGGCTGCGGCGGAGGGGCGACAGGCGCTGTTAGGCCGCGCCAATCCGCCCCGGGCCGCCCCGCCCTGGTTCCCCGCCCCGCTGGCCCCGCGCGCCGCCCGCTCTGGCCCGGAGCACGCGGCGCCGCCGGGCCCGCCTGAAGACTGACTGCCCGCCCGCGCGAGCGCGCGCCGCGATGCCCACCCTGGACCGCCCCGGCCCGCTCCTCCTCCCCTCCCTTCCCTCTCCGCGGCCCGGCCCGGTCCGCACCGCACCGGCGGCTCCGCGCTTTCCTTCTGTCGCAACAGGACAGCTGCTACCGCGTGCGCACGCCCCGCCCCCTCACAGCAGCGGCTAATCGGGGCGCGGAGCGTCACCGGCGCCGGGCGCCCGCGCGACCCTGGGAGATGGAGTCCGCACTCACGCAGCTACCGCGTGCCTCGGGCCGCGGGCACTGCCCGTCCCGGTGTGCATTGCGCCTCTCGCGCCAGCGCCGGCCCCGCGTCCTGCCCCCGGCGCCCGCCGCGGGCAGTGGCCAGTGCGCAACATACGCGCGCGGGGGCACCATAGAGGCGGCGGCGGCGGCGCTAGATAGAGTGGCTGCCGCGGCACCACAGAGAAGGGAGCGGAAGCGGAAGCGCGCCAGGGTGGCGATGCCGTGGCTGAGGTGGCAGCGGCGGGACCACGGCCGGGCGGGGGCTGCTGTCTGCCCCCGCGCACCCGGTCTCGAGTTCCAGGCCGCCGCCGGCCCGCAGGTGAGAGAGGCCCTCGGCCGTTAACCTGCTGGCCCGCCGCCGCCGCCTCCCCAGTGCTGGTGATGTCCCGTTGTCGCCGGCCCCCCGAGCGCCCTCGCGGCCCTGTAAGCCCCCTTCGGGCCTAGCAGGCCTACGGCTGTTGTCCCACCCACCCCCCCCGCCCAGGACCGCACCGCCATGCGCCTGGCAGCGCTGCTGGCCGCGCTGCGGCCCGTCCTGCCGCTTGTCCTGGGCCTCTCCCTGGGCTGCAGCCTGAGCCTGCTGCGGGCCTCATGGAGCCAGGGCGGGGGCGAGGAACAGTGCCCAGGGGCAGCGGGGCCTCCCGGGGCCCGTGCTGGCGGATCGCGGCTAGAGGCGGCAGATGGACGGCCGGGCCCGGGCCATGAGGACTTCAGGCCCAGGATTGTCCCGTACTACAGAGACCCCAACAAGCCTTACAAAAAAGTTCTCAGGTAAAACCTGCTCTTTTGGACAGGCTTTTCTTCGAGGCTACTAGTCGTATGTGTATGGTGTTTGGGGTTCTGAATCTTCCAGTGAGTTAAGAGGTTCAAGGTGGGATATTCTGTTTGAAATGCCTTATGTAGAAACGGCACAATGCTCAAGGCAATTGCTAAGATTCTTACCTTAAAGGTGTGCAAAATAAGTGTCTAAGGGCAATAGAAACACAGAGGAATATTGAGAACGTTTCTTTTATTACTTGTGTCTAATAGGATATGTTAAATTGTTCTTCAAAACTTCATCGAGAAAATTTTGAGCAATTAAGAATAATTTATGTAATGTGCAATTTGCTATCTCTGTTTTTTTTCCATACACTAGCACAGCATCCTGTCTCAAGTAAATGATGTGAGATTATAATTTACTTGAAAGAAGTGAGTGTTTTTACAAAGCAGGATTTTACTAGTGAGTCTTCTCTTAAAGGTCTACTTTTAAGCTTAGCTGTTTCATCATTGGTAGAGCAGATAAAGACTTATCCCAAGTTACAGTAATCCTCTCCGTTTTCTCATCCAGCTCTTTTTCATGTAGGTATGTTCTTCTTTTGCAGAACTCGCTACATACAGACAGAATTGGGATTCCATGAGAGACTGTTTGTGGCTGTGCTGACCTCCAAGGCTACCCTGAATACGTTGGCAGTGGCCGTGAACAAGACGGTAGCCCACCACTTCCCACGCCTGCTGTATTTCACAGGGTTGCGCAGTGCCAAGGTGCCTCATGGCATGGTGCTAGTGGCACACGGGGACGAGCGGCCCATTTGGCTCATGTATGAGACCATGCACTATATCCATCAGCATTTTGGTTCCGACTATGACTGGTTCTACATCATGCAGGATGACACCTATGCACAGGCCGAACAGGTCAAGGCTCTGGTGACACACCTAAGTATTAACCAAGATGTCTATCTGGGACGAGCGGAGGAGTTTATCGGGGGAGATGAGCAGGCCCGCTATTGTCACGGTGGCTTTGGCTACCTGATCTCCCGCAGTCTGCTGCTCAAGCTCCACCCGCACCTGGACAGCTGTCGCAATGAGATCCTCAGCGTGCGGCCAGATGAATGGCTGGGACGTTGCATCATTGATTTCCTTGGCATCACTTGTGTTTCCCAGCTCCAGGTACTACCTCCCTTCTCCGAGTTTTGTGTTAGCTAAGCCTGGTGGGACCCATGATCTTACTAATTCCGTGCTGCAAAGCAAAGGGACTTTTTTGTGAGCCTCTGTGGTGGAAAGGGCTGTGTGGTGTGGCACGCAGCACTGGGGAAGCCCAAAATCAAAGCTGAGATGTCAGGGGAGAGAGAACACAAACAGTATTTAATTTTCAGCTTACTAGCAGGTGCTGATCCAGAGGTTTTGGAGGTCAGATAAAGGACACATTGGTGATGCAATGATCAAGACGCAAGCGGGAAAGTGATGTCCTCTAAGGCATCTGTACTGGGACCAATTCTGCTCAATATCTTCATCAGTAACACGGACTTGTCACCCACAAACTTGCTGAGGGTGCCACCAAGATGAATGGTGCAGTGACATGCCTTAGGGATAGGATGCCATCCAGAGGGACTTGGACAGACTGGAGAAATGGGTCTGTGTGAACCTCATGACGTCCAACAAGGACGAGTACAGGGTCCCTCACCTGGGTCGGGGCGGTTCCTGGTCCCAGCGCAGGCTAGGGATGGCGGGGTGGAGAGCAGCCCTGAGGAGGACTTGGGGTTGCTGGGGATGGAAGAGTTGGCCATGAGCCAGCAACGTACGCTGGCATCCCGGAACCCCTCCCCGCACGCTGGGCTGCATCCCTAGCGGTGTGGTCAGCAGGGTGAGGGGGGGATTCTGCCCCTCTGCTCCACTCTGGGGAGACCTCTCTCAGTGCTGCCTCCAGCTCTGGCACCACCAACATCAGAAGGTTAGGGAGCTGTCGAAGCGGGGCCAGAAGATGCCCTGGAGATGCTGGGAGGGCTGGAGCCCCTCTGCTGTGAGAATAGGCTGAGAGAATTGGGGGGGTCCGGCCTGGAGAAGAGAAGGCTCCGGGGAGATCTTATTGCAGCCTTTCAGTACTTAAAGAGGGCTTATAAGAAAGATGGGGACAAACTTTTTAGCAGGTCCTATTGCGGTAGCACAGGGGGTAGTGGTTTTAAACTAAAGAAGGGAAAATTTAATCTATATATAAGGAAGAAATGTTTTAGAGTAGGGGTGGTGAAACAGTGGTACAGGTTGCCTGGAGGAGGTAATGGCTGCCCCATCCCTGGAAACATTCAAGGCTAGGTCGGAGGGGGCTGTGAGCAACCTCTTCTAGTTGAAGATGTCCCTTCTCACTGCAGGGGAGGGTGGACTAGATGGCCTTTAAAGGTCTCTTCCAACCCAAACTATCCTATGGTTCTGTGTAGTTTGAGGGCTTGGGTGGGTGGGGACAAGTCTTCTGGTTTTGTCTCTGGGTATTGCAGTCAGTGTTCCACAAAAACACTGGGGTCAAAAGCTTATTTGGGCGAGGGAAGGCTTCTCTGTGAACTTGAGTTCCATGTTAGACTTTCTGGCTTTTATCCACTTCAGGGCCAGCATTATCACACCTTTGAACTGGCCAAAAATATTGAGCCAGAGAAGGAGGAAGAGGAGGAGTTCCAAGCAGCTCTTGCTGTGCACCCTGTTTCCGACATGACCCTGATGTACCGGCTGCACAAGCACTTCAGCAGGATCCAGCTGGACAGAACTTACCAGGAGATTCAGGACCTCCAGGTGTGTGGTGAGGGATATCTTTGAAAACTCCTTGACCAAATAGGTATCCTTTTCTTTTAAGACAGTGAAGGAGGATTGTTGCTTCTGTAGGTGACTGTCAGCTAGACACAGGGTATAGTTCTGCATCTCAGAAAATGCACTTCTACACCATGTTATCAAAAAACACTGCCGTGACACTACCAAGATACAACTCCAGGTGGTGAGGCAGGGCTGGGTGGGAGAGAGACTGTACCCCTTTGAGGAAGTGGTGGGTATCAGTATCCGTTCTCTCTTTGCACAGATGCAGATCAGGAACCTGACATCATTGACCCCTGCAGGTGAGGGGGGCTTGACGTGGCCTGTGGGCATTAATGCCCCATTTCTTCCAAAGTCACGATTTGAGGTAATCAGCTGGGACTACTTCACCGAGCAGCACCTCTTCTCCTGTCCTGATGGCTCCCCCAAGTGCGAGCTCTCTGGAGCCAGCAAAGCAGATGTCAGTGAAATTATTGAGTCAGCACTTGAGCAACTGAACAGTCGCTACCAGCCTCTGCTCCGCTTCAGCAAGCGGCAGTTGCTGAACGGCTACCGGCGGTTTGACCCCACACGGGGCATGGAATATACACTGGACCTGCTGCTGGAGGCAGTCACCCAAAAGGGCCATAGCCATGTTCTGGCCAAACGAGTGAGCCTGGTGCGGCCCTTAAGCAAGGTGGAAATTATTCCTATGCCATATGTGACAGAGGCCACGCGAGTGCAGCTGGTGCTTCCCTTGACGGTCCAGGACCTGGA
Organism: Scolopax mira; assembly: GCA_004320125.1. NCBI lineage: Eukaryota > Metazoa > Chordata > Aves > Charadriiformes > Scolopacidae > Scolopax > Scolopax mira. The sequence continues at coordinate 169,940 of BJBW01004328.1, forward strand.
TTTTGTGGCAAACTTCTTGGATATGTTTGCTATGAACACACTGGACACACATGATAACGCCTTGCTGACTTTGCTTTTCATCTACCACCCCTATGATGCCCAGCGAGTCAGTCAGGTGGATGTTTTTGGTGGAGTCAAAGCCATGGTAGGAGAGCTGGAGAAACGCTATGCAGAAGTTAAAATTCCCTGGATTAGTGTTAAAACTGAGGTGCCATCGCAAGTGAAACTTATGGATATAGTTTCAAAGAAGCACCCTGTGGATACATTATTCTTCTTGGCCAGTGTCTGGACAGAAATCAACATGGAGTTCCTGAACCGCTGCCGTATGAATACTATCAGCAATTGGCAGGTCTTTTTCCCAGTGCATTTTCAAGAGTTCAACCCTGCGTTGGTGTACCGTGGTGAGCAGACAGCTTCCTCCAGCACCGACTTCCTGAGGGACGGGCACTTTGACAGACATTCCTTTGCTGAGGCCTGCTTTTATAACTCTGACTATATGACAGCACGTACCAAGCTTGCAGCTGATATCCTAGATCGAGAGGAGGTGCTGGAGAGCATGGAGGTGTTTGATGTCTTCCTCCACTATTCTGGTTTGCACCTATTTAGGGCTGTGGAGCCGGGGTTAGTGCAGAAATACGCACTTCGGAGCTGCAATCCCCGGCTTAGCGAGGAGTTATACCATCGCTGTGTGCTTAGCAACTTGGAAGGACTCGCGTCCCGCTCCCATTTAGCCATGGCCCTCTTCGAGCAGGAACAGGCCAACAGCACTTGAGAGACTAGAAACATCAAGAGTTTCTCAGCACCTTAACACTTGGCACTTTCCATCCCCTTCCCAGCCTTGCCATGGGTAAAGGGCATCTGAGGTCAAGGGAGGGAGGAGGAAGGCTTTCCCAGCCCTGCTCTGAGACACAGGCATGGGCTATGGAGGGAGGCTGTTTCTGTGGGGGTTTTTTGTTTGTTTTATAAATAAAAGTTTCTTCCTGGGCAGACTTGTGTGGTTGCTTTATAAACTTTATATATGTATAACTTTTAGTTTATATATAAACTATGTGTGCTTGTAAACTGGCCTGCAGGATGTAGAACAAGCAGCAGAATTGACCTTTACTTTAAGCCACACAATTCTGCTGAGCAATGCAGAGGGTTAATGTGAGTTACCTAGTTTGTGCTACTCTTGGTGCTGCTTTTGCAGCCTCCTGTGTGTTTGTGTCTTCGTGCGTTTATTGTTCAAGGAGACATAAATGCAGCTTTTCTAGTTTGCTGCTGGACAAAGCTATTCACTGCACTGTCACTTTGCTGTGTTTGGCTCCCCCACAACTACAGAACGTTTGTTTTGTTGTGTAATCTGGTAACGCAAAGGAATGCAAAACTCCTTTTGACATCCACCAAGCTTGCATTCCTTTTGACATCCACCAAGCTTGCTTTCATATTATAATAAACTCAAAATTGGTTTGAATTGGAAAGGGCCTTAAAGATCATTTTGTTTCACTCCCTGCCCTGGGCAGGGACATTTCCCACCAGGCCAGGTTGCTCAAAGTCCCATCCAACCTGGCCTTGAACACTTTATGGAATGGAGCATCCACAACTTCTCTGGTCTCACCACCTTCAGAGTAAATAATTTCTTCCTAATAGCTAATCTAAATCTCCCCTCTTTAGTGTAAAACAGCTCCCACTCATCCTATGGCTCCTCTGCCTGATCAGGAGTCCCTCCTCATTTCTCCTGGAGCCCCTTTAAGGACTGGAAGGCGATCTTAAGGTCTCCCTGGAGCCTTCTTTTCTCCAGGCTGAACCCCCACCAGCTCTTTCAGCTGCTCCTCACAGCAGAGGGGCTCCAGCCCTTCCAGCATCTCTGGACCTGCACTGACCGGTCCATGTCCTTCTGATGCTGGGATGTCCAGAGCTGGAGGCAGTAGTCCAGATGTGTCTCACCAGAGCTGAAGAGATGGATCCCTGCCTCTGACCTGCTGGCTCACTCCCAAAACAGCTGAGGATGCTGTTGGCCATCTTTGCTCTAAGCGAACACTGCTGGCTAATGTTTAATTTGTTATCCATCCGGAACCCATTGATCTTTTTACTGCAAAGCCCCCAGCCTTCCAGCTGCTTCTTTCCAGCCAGTATCCCAGAAATCAAAGGCCAGAGCCCTGATGTGAATTTGTAAATTTCAATGTGATGAGCCAGTGAGTGTGACTCACCCCATTCATGGCTGCGTAAGCACTGTTTAAGGAAAAAGCTTTTTGCTGCACTCATGAGGAGTATGAGCTGAAGGTCTGTTGTCGACATCAAGAGAGATGCTGGAAGATTAGAAAAGTTTCAGAAGCATTCAAAATCTGGATCATTGCTTCAAATTGGATAGAAATCTCAGATTTCTTTATTTAAAAGTAAGAGGTGTCATGATTATATTTACATGGGAAGAAATATCTCTGCCGTGAGTCTTACTGGAATGCATGTTTGTTGCTAAGCGAACCTTCAAGGAGTGAGAACAAGAGAAAGTCACTGGGAAACTTGCTTGTTATGAGCAGCTGTTTTGCATAAGGAGATGCTGATCCATGATGGTCCCAGTAGGGAAGGCAATCCGATGGTAAGGTATAATTTAAAATATGGTGTATTATAGCTAGTGCTGTGAAGAGAGAATAGGATGGATGATTTTACATCCTTCAGGTGAGGGGAACCCAAGGGATGCAAGTGAATGGGCCTCTGATCCACACAGTGTGATATGCAGGCCTCACCTGCAGAGCTGATTCTCCCACTTGACCATTAGAGCTATTGTAGGATTACAAGAAAACAACTTTATTCATGAGACAGAAAGGATATTTGCACGAGAATTTTTTCATGTGTAGACAAAGGCAAGGCTGCATGGGTGGGAAATGGCTGGTGTAGAATGAACTGCCTGTGGGCTTGGCGTTGCCATCATCTGGCTAGGGATGTCCTGCAGGCAGGAGCTTTGTGCAAGTCACTCCTCCAAGGAGGATGTATCAAAAAAACCACCCAAAAGCTCAGTCAGGAAATAAATCAACTGTATTAATGCACAAGCAGCTTAATTTGACTAGGACAATAAAATACACTATTTCAGACAATAAAATACAGAGCTATCCCAGCCCTGTAAAGTTTATCATTTAAAATTAAGACATGTTATAACAGATCTATACAGGTAGACAATCCAGGGGGAACTGATGCTGTTGATGTGAGAGAGAGCAATAAGGCTCCTGGTGGCATAGTCCTTTTTTTTTTAAGGCTCAAAGGGAACAGAGAGGTAAAAAAAAGAACGTACAAGAGATTCACAAAATTTATCTGAAGATTGGAAAAAATATTTTACAATGAGAGATGCAGAACTCCTATAGCAATAAGACAAATGGCAATGGCTTTAAACTGGTTCTAATGGTTTTAAACTAGAAGAGGGTAGATTCAGATTACATACCAGGAAGAAATGTTTTACTCTGAGGATGGTGAGACCCTGACCCAGGTTGCCCAGAGAGGTGGTGGATGCCCCATCCCTGGAAAGATTCCAGGCCAGGTTGGATGGGGCTCTGAGCAACCTGGTCCGGTTGAAGATGTCCCTGATCACAGCAGGGTGGTTGGACTAGATGGCCTTTAAAGATCCCTTCCAGCCCAAACCATTCTGTGATTCTATGAACTCAAGTTACTGAGAAGGTTGTGAGGTGATGTGATGAGCTTGTATTTTTTCTGAGTAAAAATGCTGGAAACTAAATCAATTTTTAATTGACTCTGGGTAAGGCACAAAAAGAGCAACACCAAAAACAGCAGCTTTAAACTGCAACAGACAATTCCAACTGAAAATAGGCATCTGTTTTTAGTGATGAAAGTAATTAGCTAGTGAAATTAGTGGCAGCTTCTCATATGTTAAAATTTACTTGGTTTGTATAACAGGGATCATTTGAGCTTGTGAAATTTCTTGTCATGTGTAAGTGGGCAGAATTAATGGTCCTTCATGGCCTTAAATGTCATGTCTGTGAATATATAGTGGATGAAAGTTGCAAAAGAGAAATCCTTCAAAGGCTATTAAACTCAAAGCCAACACCTCTGTCATAGCAGGTCTCTGAGTCACAAATCACTCCAAGCTAGGAGAGCATTCAGGGAGGTGTCACTCTGTGTCTGCCCTATTTTTATGATCTTTTCTAGGCAGGCACTGTTGGTCATTGTCAGGAACAGGGTAAATCAGTCAGGTCTACTTATGATTTGACTCTGTACCACCATTTTTGTGTCATTATCTGCAAAAAAAAGGACTATGTGTTTTCCAAGGACACACTTTATTTCAGCCAGAAATGATAAATGAGGATCATGATACAGAATGCATGGACTACAATGGGGTCATGGAGTGGCCAGGAAGACTAATTACCATGGTTGTCATCTTTGGTCTCGCAAACCTGAGAAAATGCATTCCCTCATTTGATGTCTGTTGTGTTGTGTTTACCCTGTTATTCTCCAGGTGCATGTACTTTTGTGTGTACTTTCACTTTATTTGGGCTCTATGTCCTCGGATAGTTTTCTGCCTTGACTTAAGTTGTGGTATGGGTGTCTTACTCTGCTGGATGCCCTGGACAGGCTTACTTATTCTGTTGGAACAGTCTTTGCTGATCCCAGAGAAAAATATACAGTATACGTTACAAACATTGGAAACTTTCATCCCAGTTGCATTTTTAAATTCAAGAAATAGGTGAAAACAGACTCACCTTCTTCTCACTTAGGAAGCAGCTGCTGCTCTATCCCTAGCTAAAAAGTATACGTTTTAAAAAAGATAATACAGATGTTGTAAATGAACTCAGATATTGTTGTGAATGAACTCAGATACTGTGTCTGGTATGGTGTCTGTCAATTTCCGCCAAGACTGGAATACAAATGGTGTGACTTTCCCATGGGAGGGGTGTATGCAGCCTGTCTCACGTGGGGCAACCCGCATGGGGTGATGTCCCCTCTCCCCCCCAGTGCTCAGCGGTGTCTGCGCAGTCCCTGGGATGCTGCGCTGACCTCTGTCACAGATGAAAATGATGTATTTCCTCACTCCAGAGTGGTCCATGGCCAACTGCCAGTGCTCTGGAGAGCGCGAGCCAATCACTTCAGATGGTCTGGGCTGTTCCTCAGAGAAGCTTTGGAGTTGCTGTTGGTCAGGTCAGATGACTGGATACTGATACTGAGAACGATATAATCTCATCCATCAAAAGTTGCACATTTCCCCAGCAAGAGCAACGTATTCTTGCTCAGCAGACTTCTTCATTTGTAACCCCATCACAAAGACTTCTTTTCTGAGGAACTTGCTCTCTTCTGTTTGGCCTTAGGCACTACCTTGTCACATGTCCATCATGAAACACACTTTACAGTGCAGGCCCCCAACTTCATCTCCTGCTGGGAGTCTAGGCCTGGGCCACTGCAAGGTGCTGTCTTGAAACGCTCTCTGGGGGTGTCCCCCTCCTGAGTTGTGTTCCTCAGCCAGGACAGTCTCCCTCCTGCGTTCCTCCTTCAGACTCTCTTTCCTGGATGTACTCAGCCCTTACATTATCTTCTGCATACACACACTAGACCATTTCTTCCAGGATGCTCAAAGGTGGCAGCTTCCAGATTTCAGGTAACAGAAAAACTCATTTTCCATTTACAACAGTGTTTTTCTAGTGCACATAGCTGTAGCAAAAATCTGGGAAATGTGACACACATGAACAATGCGGACTGGAAAAGCTGAAGGCACATAAATATATAGCTCCATTCAAAAGTACTCAGTGAGACATAAATCCACCCCATAATTTTCACAAGATTTTATTTAATCTTTCAGACTTACACCCTTTTGAGCTCTTGGAGTTGGCCGAATTGCTTGGTTTTTGCTCATCTGATACTCCTTTTAAATGGAGTCGTTTTCTTTCAACCCTTTCTCACAGATCCTTGGAGCATTCCTCAAAATTATTCGCCTTCAGTGCTTATCCTATACAAACTCCCCTCGTCAACCCCCTTGGTTTGATGCTGCTTCAACTTGTCAAACTCTCCTCAGTGCTTCCTCAAATCAATCTTTGAAAGTGTGCATCATAAATATCTTCTTGTGGATATACCCAAAATATTTTTCCTTATCTTTCCCTATTAAAATTGGCACAGTACGACAGAATCGAGGTCACCAGACCTGGTACCCTCATCCCAGGGTGTGCAGACAAGCACAAACATACAGGGCAACAGCCTTTGGTACAGGACAATTTTGAATCTGAAATACCACACACGCTGCAAAGCTTCCCCCCGGGCCCGCTCCCCACACACGGTATCGCTGTTCGTGTTACCACCTAAAGCCGGGACACCCCGGCACCGGCCGGCGACGCTCCGCGAACCCGCCCTCGGGCTCTGTCGCGGCCGGGCGGCCCCGGAGGCGGCCGCGTCCTCCGACCGACATCGGCCCCGCCGCCAGGTGAGTCCGCGGGGCGGAGCAGGCCGCCGCCGGCACCGCCGCCAGATGGGCTGGGGCCGCCGCCCGGGAGAGGGCTCTGTAGCGGGGCCCGACCCGCCTGATGGCAGGGGCCGGTCCTGCCGCTGCCCGGCCGGCTCGCGGAGGCGCTGTGGCGGCGGGTTAGGGGCGCTGCGGTAGTAACGGGGGCTGTGGCGGTGGGTGAGGGGCGCGGTGGCGGCAGGGGGCGGTGGCGAGTGAGGGGCGCTCCGGCAGCGGGAGGGCGCCTCGGTGGGCGAGGGCCGCTGTGGCGGTGTGAGCTTCGGCGGGTGAGGAGCGCTGGGGGCTGTGGCGGCGAGGAGACTGTGAGGGAGCTGTAGCGGTGACGGGGCACGGTGGTGGCGGGGGGCTTGGGGCCGTGGCGGCGGGAACGGGCCGTGGCGGCGGACGCGCCGCCCGCCCGCCCGTCTCCCGAGGCTGCTCTGGTCGCCGCCGGCGATCGAGAGCAAGCTTTCCAGAGACGGTAGGGCCGGGCCGGCCCGGCCCGAGGGGATGTAAAGGTACGGACGCTGTCCCCGCCCGTCCACGGGAGGAGCTCCGCGCCGCACCGCCCCCGCAGGGCTGCAAGCAGGCGCAGGGGCTGCGCGTACGCAGTCCCTCGCGTCGCCGAAGCGGCGCTAAAAGGGGGCGGTGGGAGCGCGACGGGGCCAGAGGAGCGATCGGTCTCGCACCGAGACGTTCTGGCCCGGCAGCGCGGGCAGCCCGTCCCGGCTCTGCGCTGCCGCTGCGCGGGCGGCGAGCGACGTGCACTTTGCAGACGGTCCCTGCGCCGCTCTCTGCAGCGCCGCGCAGGCGCCCGGCGCTGGGACGGCGGCCCCGGTGCGAGCGGGAGAGCGGCCGCGGCGGGGAGGAGCATGGACGGGACGGTGAGCCTTGCCCCGGGTCCTGCCGCCCCCCCGCCCCCGGCTTCCGCCCTCTCGGCCCCGCGGCGGCACTTGCCGTGGCTCTGCCGCGGGCAACTGCGGGAGCTCTGGCCGCGGGACACCTCCGCCCGGGCACCGTCTCCCGTCGGCGGCGGCCCCAGGCACTGGCGCTGCCCCCGCCCCGGTGCCGCCTGCGGGGCGCGCCCTGCCGGGAGACGGACTCCGCGCCGTGTGCCGCCCGGCGGTGCCCCCTCCCGCGGCGGTCGGCTCCCACCGCTCGGCTCCCCTCCGAGCCAGAGGCTCGAACACCCCAACGGCTGGTGCGCCGCTCTCCCTGTTCTTCCCGTCGGACTCGACGTCCGCAGTTGCAGCCGCTCGCCGGCCGGGCCCCACCGGGTGTTCCCCCGTGCCCCCGCATCCACCGAGCTGTGGTAGCTTTGCTGCGTTGCAGGGATCCAGCCGGCTTCGAGAAGCAGGCAGAGCGGGGAAGTGCAGTACTCCCTTACCACTCCCCAAAGTGGGCTGCAGGCCTGCCCGGGGCGGAATATCCCAAGGGAGGCACCAGCACTCATCTGGAATCACCCAGCCTGCCCTGCTATGGTCCTCTGGAGATGAGGGTCCTCTTCTTAACACCCTGTCACTGGAGACACTACACACCCCGCTGCTCTACTGTGACTGACAACTGTCTCCAGTGCTCCAGGAACAACCACCCTTCATGCAGGAGATGGGACCTTTTGAGAGAGAGCATTTGTCTTGCTGCCTCTAAGCTGTGCCTCAGCTTACATAGTTCCAGATACTTTCTCTGGACAAACCAATCTGTTTCTGTAGGAGAATAATGCTCTGCATGGCCTTCCTGAAGATCTTGACTTCCCACACAGGCAAACCATCTCACTTGGGTGCCACAAGCTTGCTGCTGGAGATTGCTGCTCGCTCCCCACATCCTGTTCCCTGGGGCCTGAACTCCTTGTTTTCCTCTGTCAGCATAGCCTCTGGAGGGACCCTGTCTGCAAGTTGCTGCTGGGAAAGACTGAGGTAGACGTTGAATGAGGGATGGAGGAGAAAGCAAGGTCACACGCCAGTTAGCATGATCTGGGGGTGCGTTTGTGCAGTACCATTCCCTAGTGCTGCCTGCACTGCCCTTCTTGGGGAGACTGGCTTCATACTGCCCGTCCAGGGGAGTCCTGCAGATTCTGTAAAGGACCAGTTCCTTGGTGCTGCGTAAGGAGCAATCAACAACCTGCTGTTTACCATGGGGACACCAGCATGAGAAACCAGCCCTTCTTCCCTGTCAGAGTCTCCTGCCCTCTCTGTGATGAAGAAGCTCCCAGCCTGGCCTTGTCCCTAAGGCAGGGTGAGATTCACTGTCAGCCTTTGGTTGCCTCCTTTTCTGCAGTGGTGTTCCTTTCTGTACCCATGCACTCTCCTGGCCCAGCCCTTCTCACTTGCACTGCCGCCATTGCTGCGTCTGCCTCACCGCTGCTTTCCCAGACTCTCTCCTTCCTTGACTTTAGCTCCAGTTTAGAATAATTCACCATGATCTTCTTTCTGCCCTTTGTTCTTCCCTTGTTTTGACCCTGCTAGACCTCAAGCCTTGTTACTGTCCCTGATGGATTTGTCTGCTCTTGTGCTGATCCGCATTGCTTAGACTGGCACGGTGGTGCTCGTGTTTCCCTGTCTCGCCTTTCCATTCTTTGAGCAGTTTCTTCTAACTGCATGACTGTATAAGAGCTTATACCTGTGAGTGCTGGCGTACACCTCTGTTCTTTACTTCATCGTCTACAGTAGACAGCTGTAGGAAGCAGCAGTACTTTGTGTACACAGGTGCGGCTGGCCCAGCTCCTCCCAAGGATCAGCTTCCTTTCCCCTCTTCCCCGGGCTCACCTTCTCTGGAACCTATCGTGAATATGCAGCACTGAATGACACATGCATGATGCAGCATGATACTTTGTGGGACCATTAGTTCTCGCAGTCCGCAACGTTCTCACCATCCTTCCAGGACAGCTAATGGTGCCTGCTGAATTGCTAGAGTATTCTGATAGCCTTTAAGGATTTGTTAAGAATGAAAGCATGCGGACTTGGTTAAGGTTCCTGGTTAAAAAAACTGGCCTTCTTTCCCAAGGATTGCTAGAGATGTCTGATGGCAGAAACATATCTGAGAACATCTGTGTAAGAAGATCCCTTGCTTCTTGGTTAGGCCAGGCAAATTCCAGGGATCCCTTCCAATCTTAACCACCCTGTGCTTCAATGTGTTGGCAGGTTATACGCGAGTGGTGTACTTTCTTCATTTTTTTGTTCTCCAGTGTCCCCAGATACGAGCTGCCTCCCGTCTGTAAGTTGAATAGCCTGTAAGGATGGCTTCGTGCCTGGGCAAAAGTACCGTCTTGGCAACACAGACATGCATCTGGCTGCAGAAAAGCCTCTAATTGTTATGTCAGTTGCATCTTTTCTTTCTTGCTTTTTCCCCCCTCTTTTTTTTTTTTTTTAAAGTTGTGTTGCTTATGGAGTGTCACAGGGTTGGTTGTGGCTGTTCTAGGAAATTTTATTTCTATTGTATATTACTTCCATCTCATTTAGTATGTACTTTCTCTTTTCAGAGCTGGATCCAAATGCATATTCAGCCTGCTGTCCTAGACCTGTTCCTGCTTCTGGTCACTGAGAATACCTGCTGATAATTCATCATGACATATCTGATCTCCTGCCCCATCCTGACAAATAATTTTCCTGTTTCCTCTTTGTCTCTACACATGTGACTCTGGGTGTCTGGTACAGGTATGTTTTAGCCCTTTGAAAAATGACCTGTTGGGGGTGGGAGGAATGTGTCTGTGACTTGTATGGGGACTGGAAAATGTTTGCCTTCGGACATATGGGAATTGTTATTTTGTGAAATTAAGTCCTGAATTGCTTGCTGTTACTGACCGAAGCTGGTCCTTTTACTAGCCAACTACTTCTATGATAGGTTCTGCTGGTGCTGGCAGAGGAGGTGCTGATTAAGCAGAGTAGAGCTCTGGCTCAGAGCAATTAATGTTAGAGAAAGCAGTTGCTGAGAGCAAGTCTAACAGAGGAAAGAATGAAGAGGAGTAGTAGTAGCAGGTATTCTTTGTGGTAATTTACTGCTCCATTACCTACAAGTAAATGTGATTAGTTTTTGTCAGATGGTTATTGATTTCTAGGGTTACCATGTTTCTCACAGCAGGTTTAAATTAGCATGGTTAGTTCTTTCCAACTGGTAGAAGAAGGTAGGTATCTCTAGTACTTGCTGGTGTTGGATATGCATTGGTCATCTCAGTGGTAAGATATTCAGATCGGCCACTCAGGTCTTTTTCTGCCATTAGTCCTATACTTTTTGTTGCTTCCACTGGTGAATATCCATCTGTAACCATCTATCTGTTTTCCCAGTCAGTACACAGGAAGCCTGTATGGGACTTTGTTTTTCCCACAGCTGGATCAGTGCCTTTTCACCTTTCACAGTCTGCACAGGTCACTTCACTAGTAAATTTTCTGGTAGAAAAATGCATTCTATTTTTGGAATAGAAGTGGAAAAGAATAGCCTAGGAAATTGGAAATAAATAACCTAGATTCTAAGTTTAGGGTTTTTAAAATATTTTAAGACACATTAGGTTTGTTATTGTTATCTGATTTGGCCCTTTAACAACCAGCCTAGCCTGCTGTGTCTCAGTTAGGAACTTTGCCTGGTGTCTGCTACCTCTGTCTTTTTGCTTCTGTCTGAGCCTGGGAAAGTCTGTTACAGAGAGATACCAGTACTAGTCTACCAATCACTTACGTGAATTGAAGAAATGCGTTGCACTGAGTCAGACCAAAATATCCTGTCTCCAACTAGTAATGGATATGTGGAAAACACATAGGCAAATGAGGCAAGTACTGAGTCTTTTTTTTTTTTTTTCCTTCCACATACCTTTTAAGTTTTTGCAGCCATGGAATTATGGAGTCAGCAGTTTGGAGTAAACAATGTTAGAATATCCCCCAGATTCATAGGTCTGCTGTTTCAATCTTGTTATCTTCATTGGAAGGAGTTGTTCCAGTTTTCTGTGATTGCGTTTTCCGTCAGTATTCTGTCCTTTTCTGTTCAGTTGAATGTTCTCTTGAATTCCGAGTCCAGGGAGGGCTCTAGGAACATTAGCTTTGGCATATTCCTGAGGGTAGTGGGTACCTGTATCCAGCTTACACCTGTTGCTGAGTAAGGGTATGTCTTTCAGAAAAGCAGTTTGGCAGTTCTTCTCATTCAGGTCCCACATGATAGAAGACAGAGGTGAGGTACGGATGAGAGCTATTTGGCAGAGAGCCCAAACAAAAAGGGATGACTGCAGATGCTTAGCAAAAGAAATTGGAAATAAAACCAAAGCAAATAACCTGCTAAGCAGGACATGCTTTTGTGATTTTTTTTTTTAATATTTTTTTTCCCCTTTACTTGTATTTGCATTTACGGATGGTGTTGGGTTCAAGATGACCACTGAATGCCATGCAGCAAATGTGGCAAAAGGCTTTTTCTAGCTGACACCTCAGAAAATTTCTTTTTCAGCTCTGACGCTCCACTCCATTTCTTTCTGTTCCTTTGAGTATCACATGCCATGTTCTCTATGCTGACTAACTTGTTAAGAACTCATTGATGTTAAAGTTAATGTGGAATATACTTATTAATCTATATTCCTGCATGGTGTCCACAACCTTGCTAGAATCAGAAGAGCTTATGTATTAAAACTCCTTTAGTTTTTTTATGAAAGATAAGGTGTTAACTTTAACCTTCAGTAGTCTTAATCACTTGGGGCTCGCTCCTCCTCTGGTGAGATATTACCATAGTAGTTTTCAAACAGTGCTTTAGGTAAGCATCTGGAACTTGCTGGTCTACCCTTGAATTGAATATCATTTCAGAAACTCTGGAAAGGTGCAGTTGGACAAACTGAATTGTTCTTAATTTAAAATATAAAGGATTAAGAGTTCTGGTATTATACCGCAGGAGTTATCCAGGTTTTTCATTTATACAGAGGTGTCCTAAGTGCATAAAAACAAACAAATAACTACAACCTGCATGCTTTTTCTTCTAGCTCACTGAGTTATTGCTGTGATTCCCATACTGCTTTCATAATGTAGACAGTGGCTAGTGGGCCTTGTTCAGGAAGTGTTACTCAGAGGTCATCAAGTGATGTATGTCTGATTTTTGTGAATTGAAAGCCTGAGATGTCCTTCTTCAGCGTTTCTGATAATCACTGGGTTATCATGAAAGTAACAGTGATGTGGTCATTCTTGTACCTGGGTGTATTGACAGTGCTGGAACTTCATAAAATTTGTGGGACCCTTGTCCAGCATTGGAAAGCTGTTTTGATCTTCCTTCCACTTTTCAAAAAACTCTCTATTCATTGGTTCCAGCCAGCATTTGAGAGACAAACTTCCTGTCCTTTCCTTTATGGCCTGATAGTCCAACAGCCTTTACTATTTTGTACTCTTGTTATGATGATGATGGCTGTATTTGTCTATGATAGTTTTCCAAAACTAGGGATAGAAGCATTTCTTTTTGAATATAACTGTCCCATGGCTGAAATGAAGCGCTTAGCTAGACTGAGGAATTTGCCTGCTCCAAGACTGTCAGTTTCAGAGTCTAATCATTGTTGCATCTTTCACTTTTTACCCTGAAATTTTTTACCCTATGCCTGTGAATTACATTTTTAAAATAATTTGTTTAAAGGCAGTTCAACTCCTTTCAAGATGCTAAATTCCGCTAAACTGCGGAGAAGAAAATACAATTTACCAGTCAAATATTTTTAAATTTATAGGCATAGCTATTGCACTGAAGTGGGAAATTGTATAAGCTTAACTTTTGTGAAGCATATGGCCTTGGATTGGCAAACATGCTTTTGATGATGTGAAAGAAATTGGACTTCATTTGGTGAAATTGCAAGGCCTAACAAGGCATAACATTCAAAATTTATGAATTTATGATTTTTACATATTTAAACCTTTTGTCCCTGGCAGAAAACATATGATTCATGGCAACTCTGATAAAAAGCCATCACTAAACCATAGAATCATATGGGGTTGGAAGGGACCTCTGGAGATCATCTAGTCCAACCCCTCCAACGGGTCTACCTAGAGCACGTTGCGCAGGAACTTGTCCAGGTGAGTTTTGAATGTTTCCAAAGGAGACTCCACCACTTCTCTGGGCAGCTTGTTCCAATGCTCTACCGCTCTCACAGTAAAGAAGTACAGAATAGCTGGAGAGGGACTGTTTACGAGGAAGTGTAGCAACAGGACAAGGGGCAACGGTTTTTAATTGGAAGAGGGGAGATTTAGATTAGACACCAGAAAGAAATGCTCTACAGTGAGGGTGGTGAGGCATTGGAACAGGTTGCCCAGGGAAGTCGTGGATGCCCTATCCCCGGAGGTGTTCAAGGCCGGGCTGGATGGGGCTTTGAGTAACCTGCTTTAGTGGGAGGTGTCCCTGGCCACGGCAGGGGGGTTGGAACTCGATGATCTTTATGGTCCTTTCCAACTCAAATGATTCTATGATTCTAATACTGTATAAATCTGTAGTTCACCCGTGTCCTGAGGAATGGATGCAGTGCTATGTCCTTTCAGATGCAGTGACTTGTAGAACTGGAAGAATTTTAGACAATGCAATAAGGATAGTGAGAAGTGCAGAGATTTCCATCACAGGAGGTATGTGAGTATTCTTTAGAAAAATGACAGATGAAGATAACACCAGTCATCATGGAGGAAAGGCAGGTTGCTATTTGTAGAACATATAGACTTATGATTTATAGAACATGTGGACGTGTGATGAAATTATCAGGCAAAAGGCTTAAAACAAACGCAAAGGTCTGGAGTTTGTTTCAGCTCATGGCAAATTAGATTGTAGCATTTATTACTAAAAGATGTTTTAGCTGTCTACAGTGTAGATGGGTTCAAACACGGATATTAGACAAGTCCATTGCTCGCTGTTAAACATGGTAGTTCAGGTGCAGGATGTAAGTAAACTCAAGCTGTTAGAAACAGGAAGGCCTTACAAGGGGAATATATGTGTTTCGGGTTTTGCATTAATAGTGTTGTGGCTATGATGTTCTACCCATATTGTATGAGAAGTTTTAATGTACAGGGTATGTTTATTAGAATACTTGATACAGTTGTGAAAAAAGAAACAACGCACAAGATTTTATCTATTTAATTTTTATTTCTTATAGTCTGTCTCTGAGCATCTTGTACTAACTGTTGTTGAAGTGCACCTTTGGTCTGAGAGCTGATAGTGTCAGAAATGTGATTTTTTTTTTTCCACAGTCTTTGTTAAAAATCTGAGGATAATAAATGATAAAAACAACTGTCAGTTGTTGTTACACAACTTTCAAGGAAGAAAAAAAAAAAGAGGTTAAATAGTTTAGCTACAACTCCCCTCCCCATCTTTGACTTTGCTATTTCTTTTGTGCATTAGCCCTCTGAACTATGTAGGCTTCCCATACCTACACAAGTCTTTTATACTGATTTAAAATTGAATATAAAATTACTTTCATTGTATTTATAGAGTGTACTTTAGATGGGAAGAAAGATGAAGATAGAACTTTTTTTGAAAATTGAGTTTCACCAAAAGGAGGTAAAACTTCACGAGCCCAATTATGTTTTCCTTAGTCATGTTGTGGGTGTTCTGCATGGTGTGGATAGATGAGGTCCCTGGAAGTTCAGGGTTTTCTTTGAGTTTTATGAAAGGATGAAGGTGTCTTGGACGGAAGCAGAGCACTGTCTCAGATCATACCATCCAGTAGGCCTGGGTGATACAGATGGGCGAGTTCCTATTCTGGATTCACATATTTAAGAGAAAAGCATAATGGGAGAATTGTGCTGCTGTGTGGCGAGTGTTGTGCATGGCAGGGTCCCTTTGCTTTTAATTTGAAAAACAAACCTAGCAGGTGCCAAACAAAACCACTACTTCAAAGAGAAAATTAAAATGAAACCCTCTGAAATCTATTGCTTAGCTCAGATGAAAAGAGTGGGAAGTTCTCAAATATTTTAGTGAGGATCTATCTGTACTTAATGCTATTTGCTGGGGGCTTATTTGCTGTTCAGATCGCACTGCCACGTTCGAATCTCCTTGCCTTTTCTCTCCTCTGCTTTCCCTCCTTGAACCGCTCTGGGGAGGCTTGTTCCACTCGTCCTACCTGAACTCTCCTCATAGAATAGAATCATAGAATCACCTGGGCCGGAAGGGACCTTCANNCCAACTAGACCAGGTTGCCCAGGGCCTCGTCGAGCCTCCCCTTGAATGTCTCCAGGGAAGGGGCCTCAACCACCTCCCTGGGCGACCTGTTCCAGTGCTCCACCACCCTCTGTTTCCTGCTGCGCAGTCTGTGTTCCCGGGCAGCACCGCTCCCGGCCAGAGCCCAGAGCAGAGTGTTTCTTTGCATCAGTGAAGACACTTGGGTGCATGTCGAAATACTCATCTGAGGAAAGGGTCAAAAGGCAGAGGAGCAGTGGTGGGCTAGGAAGCAGTGGCCTTGAAAAGGGTAAGAAAATTAGGAAAAGAATAAATGATAGAGGAAGGGTTAGGGAGCTCTGGGGAATGACCAGAGTTCTGGAGGTGGGCTTAGGGGTTGTTTTGACAAGAAATGCAGATTAGGAAAGGAAAAACAGCAGAGTATGCAAAAAGTATTGGGGGGAAAGTGCTGTAAATATGGAGAGCTTTCTTTGCCCAGGACAACTTAACATTTTTTTCCCGCCTGCCATCTACTCTTGCTCCTGTTGGGGAAAAAAAAAAGTAGGAAAAATAAATGGTGGAAAGTGATTTACGTTTGTTTGGGGAGAACATTTTGGCTTTGGGAAGGTAGCTGTATGTGATGGCTGGGTGGGAAGTCAGGAATCCAACTTGAACTAAGAACTTGGCTTTTGGAGATCCTCACCTTTTTAATTGTTGTCATACCAGAACTTGCAAGTGTGGAGAAAAATAGTTACAAATTAGAATGCACATTAGTATTATACATTGTCTTTACAGAAGATATTTAATCCGTCAATAGAAGTATTACAAGTTAAGGTGGGTAACAATCTTACAGTTAGGGTAATTTTATGAAGTACTTGCTTATTTTCTCTGTAAGTGCTTCAGGTCACTTCTTAATTACAGACTTTCAGTCTAGTTCCTTCAAGCACCTATAGATTATTGCTGAATTTTCCCAGTATGAATAGAATGGACAGTGATTCTCCAGCAAAACTGGCAGCAGGTACTTGGCTGTGCTGCCGTAGCTCAGCCTGCAGCAGCTATGCAGGGACCACAGTGACCTGAGAATGATTCCATTCTAGGGACATTACTACATACTACCGTGATACAGGTTCATTTCAGTTGTCTGTACTTCAAGAAGGCTGATGGAATATGAAAAAGTGTTCAGAAGAGATGGACAAAGAGATTAAATAGTGTTTTATAGTGAACAACCACAAGGACTCGCTGTATTTCATTCTCTTGGAAAAGGCTGACAGAGGGATTTTGTTCTGATCTTAAAGAATGGGGACAATAGTTTGCAAGGCCATTTTACGGGAAGACATGGATTTCTATTCCAATATGCATAACACAGATGAGCACGTCCTCTTGCTTTATATGAATTTAGGAATTACTGCTGCTGCTGCCATTAGTTAAAGTGTGTGGCTATAGGCAGCCCAGGCAGCCTTGGTAAGGTAGAAAGGGCCTGTCTGGAAGCTGTAAAGTAGTGAAATTCAAACTTGAAGCAAGGCGTAGTTTTACAAGGAGGACAGTTAAATAGTGGAAGAATGGATATGAGTTTACAGTAGATCCTAGATTGATGGAAATCCTTAAATCAGGATTTCATGACTCTCCAGCATCCTTATAGCTTTTAAGTTAGAGTAAATTCTGCGAAGAATCATTTGAGTGAGGAATTTTTGATTGGTGTTGTGGAGGCAACTGTCCTGGATCTCATCATGGGTGTAACACAGCATTTTGATAATGGCTGAGAGTAACTTTGAGGAGTATTAAAACAGTGGAGGAATATGATGATACTTGGCTCTAAATACTCTCCTGGGGTAAGCCAGAGGTACAGCATAGAAATGGTGCCACTCTAGATAAGGTAAGGTCCAATTGTTGTAAGAGGCGTTCTAGCCTTAGAGTCTGTTTCCTTCAGATAATTAGTATCTCTGGGAGTTTCTAAAGTACAAAAAATTTAAATGTATGCTTGGAATAATTTATTGGACTTTGTTTCCCAGGTTCTGTGTGTTTGTGTGCAGGCACTTTGAGCGGGTCCCTTCTGATCTGTTTTATGCTTCCCAAGGATGTTCCCCCTCCCATTTCTCTGCACCATGTATTTCCACCCTGTCTCCATTACTTCACTCAGCTGTGAGCCATTGTCCCCTCCTATAACACACCAGGCTGTTCTCTTACCCTTCCTCACCAGGTTGGCGAGCATGTGGACAAAGGTGCTCCTGCACTATGTTGTCAAATGACTTCCCGTCTCATGCAAGCAGCTCTTGTTCCTCAGAGAGGGAACCAAGGTCATTCAGGCCAAAGCTCTGTCTGACATGGTCACACAGCTAGTTGGTAAGTTGCAGGATAAATCTTCTCCTACCCAAGCCTTTCACTGCACCTGTAAGGCCAGGAAGATCACCTGGGGTGCCATGTCCTTCCCTTTTGCACCCAGAGCTCTGTCATCCTGGATTTGCTCCATGACTCCCCAAACAGGGTGTTACTCACCATGTGGATAAGCAGCAAGGGATGATGCTTGAAGGCCTGGGCAAGCCTCGGTAGTCTCCCTGCAACAGCCTGGGTCAGGGTCCCTAGTTAAGAACAAACCTCCCATGATGACACATCTGACTGGTGGATGATGGCCTCCATCCCCTGCAGAAGAGGAATCACATGCAGTTGCCTCTTGCTGTTAATGCATGGTTTAGCCCAGGTGTCTCTAATGCCTTCCTTGGGCTTCTTACTGTTACACCAGTACTGGGTAGTGGTAGCGAACACAGCTGTGGGAGATGTGCCCAGGCAGATGAACTGGTTAGTGGCAGAGCGTCAGGATGGAGTGAGTAGGTTGAGGAGTATCAGGGAGTCTGAGAGAGAAATGAACTGCTGGAATTGCACCCTGCCTTAGAATCATGGAATAGTTTGGGCTGGAAGGGATTTTTAAAGGCCATCTAGTCCAACCACCCTGCCGTAAGCAGGGACATCTTCAATGTGACCGGATTGCCTGTCCAACATGACCTGCAATGCTTCCAGGGATGGAGAATCCACCACCTGACTGGGCAACCTGGGCTAGGATTTCACCATCCTCTTTTAGTTTAAAACTTTTACCCCTTGTCTTACTGCAACAGGCCCTTCTAAAAAGGTTGTCCTCATCTTTCTTATAAACCCTCTTTAAGTACTGAAAGGCTGTTATAAGGTCTCCCTGGAGCCTTCTCTTCTCCAGGCTGAACCCCCCCCAACTCTCTCAGCCTGTCCTCACAGCAGAGGGGCTCCAGCCCTCCCAGCATCTCCGGGGCCTTCTCTGTCCCGGCTCCAACAGCTCCATGTCTCTCCTGCACTGAGGGGTTCCAGAGCTGGAGGCAGTAGCTGGGCTACCATCCCTGGAACAGGCCTGTTAAGCAGACAGGGCATGTGACATGTAGGATTCCTGTCCTCTCTCCACTTGGCTGAACTTATGGCATCACCTAGCAGTGACTTCAGGGATAGGGGGTAATGGCAACAGGTTCCCGCTTGGCACAGAAGGCGTCTCTTCTCTGTGACTGCCCACCTTCCGTGTCCCCTTGCATCACAGGTAGGAGGCTCTGCAGGTGGAACAAGCAATGAGGAGGATAAGGTTCACGTAGGCTAGAGGTGTTGCCGAGGTTAGCTGGGTCTATTCCCTGCATCAAAATTGCTTCCATAAGAGAAGAAGACGGGCCATTGCCACTGCTCCTCCCCAGCAGCCTGAGGAGCAGCAACCCTGGGCTGGGGCGTAGCGGTGCAGACCCCTGGCCATCCCGCCCTGCAGAGCCTGCTGCCACCGAGGGGCAGTAGGGAACCACCAGCTGCCGTCCCTCAGCTGCAGCGCTCGGGAAGAGCCAGGAATCCGCCGCCTCTTCCGTGCAGTGCCGCTGCCCCGGGCCTCGGGGATGCAGAGCCCTTTTGTTCTACGAACATGTTTTCTGTTTAGAAATAGTGGGAAGTGGGAGAGGACGGAGGAGGGAGGGATGCTGGCTTTGCCAACCAGCTTTTCTCTCAGTACAGATCAATACCATGGGAAACCCATGGAGAGGAAAGAATTGGATTTACTGCAAGTTGGGTCAGTGAGAGTGAACTGGAAGAGCTACAGGACAATAGCACAAAAAACTTGTGGGCATGTAGAGGTGTTTAGGTTAACAGTGTTATTTTAAATGTTGATATCAAATGCAGATATTAGGAATAATCTGATATTAAAATGCTTAAAACAGCTTCTGAAAGATGGAAACAGAGTGAATGATTGACATTCTTGGGGGGGTGGGTGATTACGTCTGTGTAAAGCTCCTTATGATCTTAAAGATGCTGAAATGCTTTGGGCACAATGTTCACCAGTCTCAAAAAGCAGTGGCTGTCTCCTTGGCAACAAGAAAGGCATATGTCTGTTCCCATGGAAATGACTGTGAAGGCTTCCCAGGGAAGATTCAGTTCAGAACCCAACAGCGCAGGCGCCGAGCCCTTTGTTGCTGGTACCTGGAGCAGAGGCTGTAGGCACGTTCAGGTGCTCTGATCCTGCAGTTGACAAGGAGCGAGCACCAATAGTGTTCCCGGCTCCCAGTATAAAACAAATTAATTGTGCATTACTGTTCTCATCTTAGGAGTCCTTTCCTCAGTCACTAATTGGCAGCATTGAAGGCTTCTTTGCAGCTCTTCATCAGGAAAGCAGTATTCTTTCTAGCCAGAGAGGCATCAGAGAGTTTCTGATACTAGTTCACGAGTAAATGAATGGACAGACAAATCTGAAGAATGGGAAGCACTGACAGGTCTACCTCCACTAGATCCACCAAATAAGAAACTGCTAATACAGTAAACAAATTATGTATTTGTTTACTATATATATAGGAACCACTTATTTTAAACTGATTGTGATGCTCTTCTAATGCAGCAAGCTTATATTTAGCAAGGACCAGAAGTAGGATCCAAGCCTAGTTTGATCTTTTTGATTTTTTTTTTTTTAAATAGGAGGTGTGGGATATAGAAGCATTAGTGGAACAGTAATCATTTCAAAGTGATGGATTGAGAAAAATATTTTAGAACCAGCACTTCATATGCATTTGTATATATTATGTATAGGTATTACTAAACAATGTGTTTGGTTTTAAAGTTTGGTTTTTTTTTTTTAATCATCATCCTCCTTGTCATTCCAGTAGCTTCTTCCTACTCCTGCAGTAAGGGGTAGTAAACAGAAGTGCATTATTTACCTTCAGTATCATAGTGTTTTGCCCTCTAATACCTTCTAAGTTAAAAAATCCTAGCATTTTTAATCACTGCTCCCAAACTGGCCTCTCTAACCCCTGATTCTCCTCCCCATCTCTGCACCCTATAATTTTGCTGTGCTTGCAGAGAAAGAGCATCTCAGTCTGCATTATTTCCAGATAAGAGTGTTCCGTGTGTTCTGTCATTGCCTTTCTGCTGTAAGTCTCCATTCTGTGGTTCCTCATGTGAATCTGTGTGTTGATTGGGCGGGTATTTCAGTTACTTGTAATGCTTAAGTCTTTCCTGAGTAGAAGCATAAAATCAGAGAGTGGTTGGGGTTGAAAGGGACTTGTGGAGATCAGGTGGTCCAACCTGCCTTCTGGAAGCTGGGTCAGCTGTAGCAACTTGCTGAGTACCAAGGTCAGTGAAGTTTTGAGTATCTTTAGGGACTGTGTTAAGTTGCTCTCTAGGTGACCTGTTCACAAGGAAAAAAAACCCACCACCTTTCTTGTGTGTAAATGAAATTTCCTATATTTCATTTTGTCCTAATTGCCTCTGGTCCTATCAGTGGGTACTACTGAGAATGGTCTGGCTCCGACTTATCTATACCCTGCCATCAGGTATTTGCATACATGGATGAGAGACTCCCTAAGCCTTCTCATCTCCCTGCTAAAAAAATCCTAGCTCTCTCAGCCTTGTGTCATTATGACAGATGCTTCAGTCCTTTAACCATTGCTCTAGTACATCCATCTATTTCTTGTACTGGGGAGCCCAGAATTGGACATATCTCTCCAGAAGTGGTCTCCAGCGGCGAGAAGGATCACCTCCCTTGATCTGCTGGTAATGTTCTTCCTAATGCAGCTTCATATTCCTGAACGTCTTCATCTCATGGTCCCCCCAAGGCTGTCATGACCTTCACATTCCTGACCAATTCTTCCTTGTTTATAACTGTTTATAAGAATAAGGTCCAGCAGAGCACCTCTCCTTGTCTGCTCCTCACTCGCCTGTGTTAGGAATGAATCTTCAATGTACCCTAGAAGCCTCCTGGATTGCTCGTGCCCCGTTCTGTTATCTCTTCAGCAGACTGAGGTGGTTAAAGTCTCCCATGAGGAACAGAGCCTGTGAACATGAGAGGTTTTCCTGCTAGGTGAGGTCTCATCTGCTTCTCCCTAAGCCAGTAGCCTGTAGCAAACACCCACCAGGCCTGCCTGCTTTTTCTGACCCATCAACTCTCAGTGATTCTCTGTTTATCCTAAGGTGGAGCTCCATGGACTCCAGCCGCACTCTCGGTTAAAGGGAGCTCCCCCTGTAAAGAGCCTGTATCTATCCATCGCAGCGTTCCGGTCCTGCAAGTGTCAGCTACCTTGGAATTCAGCACGTGCTTAGTGTGGGAGAGGGGATAGAAAGAGTGGCACTAACAGTGGCAGATGATCATGCATCTTCCGTGAGGAGAGAGGATGGCCTGTGGTCCAGGGGCAGACACTGCATCCTTACTATAGGAATCAAGAGAATATGTAGCATCTCCATTAGCCTTAAGAGACCATCTTCTGTCCTCTCGCAAACAGCAAATGACTGGAAGAGCATTTGACTGATTCCTGCTCTCTTGCATGCTTTGCGGCAGGAAAGATCCTAATGATTGCTATTTTGGGAGACTGCAGCAGGACCGGAAGCTGAAAGAATTGTATGTTGGTTGTATGTGGTCCATTCTTCACCAGCTGCCAAACAGAACAGTCATTTACTGAAGGTGTCCTGCAGGGCTTTGGTTTGAAATGTCAGAGAGCTGTGTCCCATAGCACGTGAGAGGGTTCACGGAACTGGTCCTTTGATAAATAAATGGAGTTAACATATAAAGGGGGAAATAGGGAAGAGCAATGCTGAGCCTTAAAATAAGGCCACAGCAAGGAGAGGGGTGTAGGGCTGCAACTGATTCTTGATTAAATAACTTCTCGTGAGGAATGCTCTCTGCATTTCTTATGGTTGGGATATTAGAGATTGACCTTTCATTACATAAACTTTTCACTATTTTTTAAGTCTGCTTTATGCTTGTTTAGACTATGTGAATATCTTACTCCAGATTAATATCCAAGATCTTAACCAAAGGAACTTAAAGAATGTTCTAATTTTCTTGGTATCTCGGGCTTATAGCTAACAATTTAGAAAGCCTTTCTCTATATAACCTTAGGAGAGATTTTTGTTGTCTTATTTTGCGTCACATTTATAATTAACATTCAGTGTTGCGGTATCATATGTACACGTTCTGAGCGCTCGGGAATCTCTTTGAAGAAGGATTCTTATTCTCTTATTTCTCAAGAGAGAGCAAGGTAGTCAAAGTCTCCCTTCAGTGTGTTGTTTTTACAGTTTCAAGTTGCAGGCTGTGTATAAATTGATCAGAAAACAGGTGCTGCGGAGGGAGCGCAGGGAGCAGGAATGCAGTGCCCGGTCCTGCCCCTCAGCACGACGGTGCCTTCTGCTGCCACTGCACTCCCTCTCCTCCTAACTCTGCTTGAGGACTGTAAAGACCAGAGACAATGCTGTTTTCAGCTGTACCTCCCGGTACTCTCTGGCCCTAGAAATGGCCAAGTACCGAGCATGGGAAGACAGTGAACGTGACAGATAATACAGCAGAGGGTACAACCCGTAACTCTTCTCCCTCTCACAGGTCATGTCCACACACAAACACACCCCTCTGTAATTTGAGTTTTACCACTGTAAATTCTGTTTATTTTGCAAAGTGCTGAATGCCATAATGATCCAACTTATGTTTCTTCTGCCTTTGTTTCTCCTACGTATGTTTTGAAGCCCATTTAACGAGTAACTTGTGCCACCATTGGCGTCCCTTGTTGCTTAGACGTGCTGTTTCCTGGGAGCGTAGTGTTGCTGAGAGCTGTGATCCACCCGCCGGCTGTGCCCCTGCCTTCGGGAGAGGGACAGGGACAAAAACTGCTGCGCTGGGCTGGAGCCAGGCGTTCCCAGTTCTGCAATGCTCAGGTGCTCTAAAAGAGCCTCAGTTGAAAACCCATCGTCCCGCCAAAGCCTGAGCGCTGTAATCGCGTCTCTGTGCCATCAGTTGCTGCACCGGGCACTTCCATATCCCTCTGATTTCATATCTGTACTTAGGCACTAGGTGAGTGGAACACTAAAAAGATCAGAAACCCTTCTTACCTGCTGCTACAGACGCAGCAAAATTCTTTCACCACAGGATTTATTTTCCACTGCCTGCTTGAGTTTTTCCAGCCTACATTTCTGTCTAACATTTTAGGCCCACTTGTTTGTTGTGCTGGTTTTGTGGGTTTTGTTTTGTGGGGTTTTTTTTTAATTTGGTCCTGACTGGCTCATTTGAGGACTTAATCTACATGTCTTTTACTTCCATCTTACAGATGTTTGAAAGTAACACAATCTGGATATAACACCCATCCTTGGAGTCCTTATAGTCACTTCCCTTCCACTTGTTTTTATCATTTATTTATAACCTTTCAGTAATTTTTCCTGGCAATTAGATACCAATTATATTCGTGTTAAGAATTTCAGGCATATAATGGTGTCATACTACGTTGCATTTAAGTTACATTTGCCATTTCCCACTGGCTGCCATTTTCCAGTGTCTTTGATGTTTGCTGTAATTATGTACCATTTGAGATTAACTTTGCCTTTTTTTTGGGTGTAATCTGTTTGTAGTTGTTGACATTATTATGCCAAATAAAATAATTTAAAATGATACTTGGGTTTGTCTGGCAATGCAGTTTTCTTATGATCACAAATATTAGTTGTTGCTCTCAGTTTTTCCATTGTGCTCCAAGTCTAATTGTTCTAGGAGTTTAGTTGAAATGGGAGGAGGATTTATTAGGCAGTCTATGCCAAGATTGCTTTGTTTTCCTTCTTTGGTTATGTGCTTTCTCCAGTCTGCTAGAGCTTCCTAAGACTGTTCCTCAGTTCTTATGTAGCTTTGGGTATTAATACGTTCTTTGGTCAGTATTTCCTTATTATTGATTTGCTTAAACTAGAGATACTTTTCAAATTATTTTCAGTGAGAACAGGATATAATTCCTAGCATTATTAATCTTAATTAAATCAGGCTTTTAAAAAAACCCAACTTTTTCCTGATAAAGAAACAGGAAATCCTGTTGGTTTTCCTATAATGCAGAAGGGCAAGAATACTCTAGGCAGTTGCATTAGTCTTATCCTAAGTCCACACAAGGGTTAAGAGTGGTTTTTGAAAGAGAAAATAACTGAGCCATGAGGAGGGCACGAATAGGTTAAAAAAGCAGCATAAGTTTACTAACCTATTCTTTCTCAGTTAATTTTCTACACAAAGGAAACAGTCTAAGTCTTACTTATCTAGACCTCAGTGAAGCCTTTGATATGGTGCTAGCTGAAAAGTCAGTTGGGACTCAGAAGGCAGGTAATAGAAGGATGGCAGGGTAAGTGAGGAGCTCAGTAAAGAAGACACAAAAGACATTGAAGTTTCTTCAGGATTTGCCTTGGGATTGATGTAATTTAATATTTTCAGTGACACCCATGGCACAAAAATAGGAACCGAAGGAATTAAATTTGTTGGAGATGCAAAATAGACAGGTATCATAGAAGCAGAAGAGAGTAAGTGATAGGGAAAGAACTGGATGATTCTGAAGACTATGCAAATAGAAACCGGATGATATGTGATGACAATATAGTGCATAGTCACACAACTGGGGACTTGTAACAGGAATCAGCACTGTAAGCCGGAGGCTTATCTAAGGGCAGTGGTTAAGGAGGAGAAACAGCCCAGTACGTTTGTCCACTTGCAGGGGAAGGTGGGGTTATTACTGTCCCAATATTGCGGAAGGCATTTGTGAACCTGGCAAAGTTTGGTCGAGATCATGCTGGTGAGAGGTATTAATGCTACATGAGACCCCGGTCTTCTGGAGATGTGGGTGCAGCTTTGCTCACCCTCGTTCCAGATGGGTTAACTGTGACATGGAAGAGGCTGATGGAGTGATGAGACATGGGCACTTGGTTTGAAGAGACCAAATAGCAGCTTCATTTGTTCAGTCTGACAAGGAGAGGAGTGAGTGCTATGACTGCTCTGTATATATGCTTCAAAGCATAAGCATTACACAGAAAGAAGAACCATTAAGGGCAATGATGGTAAAAGACTAAATGGGAATAGCCAGATATACTAAAAGAGCATTTGATGAACTCATTTTTTTCAGCGGCTGTCCCATAGGAATACCAAGGTTTAAAGTGCTATGGCAGTAAATGTTTGAAAGTGTTATGTATGACATGGGTGCTATTGATGACACAGCAGTGACTTCTGACCCAATGGCTCCCCACTCTGTGTTCTGTCAACTAGTGATAGCAGGGGAATCTTTTATGATGCTCTTATCCCCATACACGACCAAACCCATTATTCTAATCACCAAATACCACGAAGATACTTAGCTTTTTGGATGAGGGGGCAGTAGGTTTGGGGGTAGTTGTTGATAGGTTGTCTTCTCTGTCTGTTTCTCCCTGGATTCCCCATCAAGATTTCCTTTAAATAGAGGAAATCACCCTCACCTTTGAAAAACGGAAACCTCCTGTCTTCCTTATTCTCCTTCCAGCAGCCAGGTCTTCCTGCTAACTTCTCATACTTTGCAACTCTGCTCTGGCCCCATGGCTAGAAAATGAGTGTTGTGAGCTGCTGCCTGCAGCGCTCCACTCCGTCCTTGAGTGTCCTCCTGTGTGTGAGGAGTCACGCACAGATGTCACCGCATGAGCTGCGGGAAGTGGATTTGGTGAGGAGGGAGGCGTGGAGGCAGAGGCATGGTAGGGCTGGATGTCTTACCATGAGGTGACACAAGATTGCGTGGAGTTGGGTAAAATATAGGTATGGCAAATACCGATAACTCTTTATTTTTCATCCTATAGTACTACACGTCTTTTTCTCCCTCTTTTGGCATCCCTGCTGTTGCTTTTGTTTGCTTTTAAAATAATCAGGAAGTAAGTTTGTAATTATCTTTCTACCTCTGCAGAATAATGTTTGGAACTTCTGCAGACAGAGATAAACATTTTTCTCTGCCTTCATTTATTCTTTTTTTGCCTTTATTTCAAGTCTTCTTTCTTTTTTTCATGTGTGTTACAAATTGCTTATGGTATTTCGTCATTGCGGATAGATTTTTAAAACAGTTAATGGAAAGGTCTAACATAAAAAGGTAGGTCTGAGACAGTGATGCAAGATGGTAGTTGAAGATACGCAAATCAGGGAGAGAGCAAAAAGACATAGTATAAAAGTTATAAGATACTTAGGAAGTCCTAAAGGATAACCGACAGCAATCTGCATATGCATGTTATTTACACTGTTGTAGCAATCAGATGTGTATTTTCTCCAAAATAAAAAAAAATTAAGGGACCCTTTTTGATTGGCTTAAACTTGTTTGCATCACATTTGTGGAATCTGTCAGGGAAAACCCCTCTGGATAGAAAAAAAAAAAAGCCTCATCTTTGTCTTGTGGAATTCCATACAGTTTCTGTAGGGAAATAAGGAACCCCCCCGTAATCAGCTAGTCCTGTGTCTTGACCCAAGTCAGAATCTACACCCGCCTCACTCTGCACAGGTGCTTCTCTAACCTGTTCTTGGAAGGCCTTCAGTGATGGAGATTCCCATCCAGCTGGACAAACCGTCCCAGAACATCTCTGCTCTTACTGATGCCTTCTTCTTTAATGGCCGCTGAAATCTTCCTGGGAGAAATTTCAATCAATTATTTCTTTACTGGGTTTATGGGGAGCAGCTCTTCCCGGTATTTGCAGCAGCCTTTTGGATATCTGAACACTGTTATTTGTCCCTTTTGGGGCTTTACAGTGCTTTTCACACTGTTCTCCGCTGCACCATCTTGATTTCTCCCACACGTTTTCTGTGATGCAAAGTGCCCCACACTGCAAAGGACAGTCTGGTTGAGACATTAACAATTCATACCACAAGAGAAGGATTACTTTGGAAGGGTTCCACAGCAATACTGGCAAAACTTAATTTTGCAGCCTCAGGGAAATGTTGAGCTGGGACTACTTGTGCTCTGGAGAGGACAAGGGAAGGGGGAAGGGGCAGAAACAAAATGTGGAGGGGAAAAAGAAGGATCTAGAGTGTTGTCATCACTGCTTATGCTGCCACCAAGGGGATGAGAGAAGTGGGGCAGCATTCAGTTACTGCTCTGGGTTTTTTTTTTGTCTGCTTATTTTGTGTCAGTGTAGTACTTTTAACCCACATTCAGTTTATGATCTATTATATCCCCAAATGTTTTTTATGGAAAAAAAAAAAAAAGCTCTTCAGCCAGTTGTTCTCCATCTTCTATTTATACAGTTGTTGATTTCTACCTTGGTGTGGAAGGATTGGAACTATTTCCAATTAAATTTTGTCCTGTTTTTTCAAACCATATCTCCAGTTTCTCAGGATTTTAATTTTAATCCTAGCATACCTGTAACCCCTCCAAACTGTAAGTTGCTAGGAAATTTAATAAGCATGTTCTCTAGTTCATTATGCATATTGTTAATGAGAATATTGAATAATTCTGACCTCAGGAACAAGTGGTCATTTCTTTAGAATAAGCAGATCTGCAATCTTGGGATATTTGCCATCTGTTTTTCAGTACATTTTCTATGCCATACTGCGTCAATTCCAACACTGTTGAGATTAAGTTTCAGTGAACAGAGCGCTGCTGACTTAAATTGGGCTAGAAGAACCATTTAACTTTAAGGCAATGAGCACCTTCATGTATTTCTTCAATTACCTACATATCAAAAAATTGAAAGCAGCTGCAGACATCTCCCCAGAACAACAGCTTGGTTCGTATCTTTTCTAACAGGACCATTTTAGTTTAACAATCTTAAAAGCTTGAATAATAGCACAAGGGTAAAAGCAAACCACACAAAGTTGGGAGAGAAAAGGTGCCCTGTCAGAGCCCCAAGAGGTCAGGAGGAAGAATGTCATCCCTGGAAATAAAGTGGCCTTGGATTTTAGTGTAAAGAGAGCTCGAAGGGGAACAGTGGGGCATGAATCCTGCAAGACCTCTTAGAGGAACACAAGAAATACAGAATGAGTCTCACAGCATGACCATCTCCTGGACCAGAGATGGCCTGGAGCAGCCAGAACACTGGTAGCAGCTGGGGAAGGCTCGGGTTGAGCCAGGACTTTCTAAAAGAGTACAGGTGCTTATTTTCTACGCTTTTATGAAAAAATATGTGGGGAAAAAGAAACAATTTCAAATAAAATTATGTTATTTTTCTCTTTATTTGTGAGAAGATAT
This sequence comes from Scolopax mira, assembly GCA_004320125.1. Taxonomy (NCBI): domain Eukaryota; kingdom Metazoa; phylum Chordata; class Aves; order Charadriiformes; family Scolopacidae; genus Scolopax; species Scolopax mira. The sequence goes on from BJBW01004328.1 coordinate 198,863, forward strand.
TTTTTGCTCTGTAGTGGAGATGCATTGCAGTCGTTTTGTGGAGAGTGGGAGAATTGCAGGAAATGGGTTTCATTGTCAAGCAGGTGATGCCAGGCAAGTTACTTCCATGCTTTTGTGCCTTATTTTCCATTCGCATAACAGAAGAGCTACTCCTACTGTTTTATTTTCTAAAGTTTTTTGAGAAAACAGTCATGCTAAGAGCTTAGTTTTATTATTACATCTTGGACATGGTGGGTGTGGTTTGTTTTTTTTTTTTTTACTTATTCAGTCTATAGCTACAGTGGGTCTGTCATTCCTTAATGGAATGGAACCTTGTAATTTGATGTTCTTGAGGAAATCTCTTTATATAGTGCCTATTAAGAACATCCAGATAGAATACAATACGTATTGTATGGTATTAAATTGAAATTCAGTAACACTTCATAATACATCCTCCTGCTCCTGGATGCAACAAAGCAGCCGGCTGTTGATGGAGATGGGACCAACTGTAGCTCATTATTTATAACTCATTAGGAAAATAAAGCAGCACCTTCCCAGCTGCCCGGGAACCAACAGCGGTGACAGAGGGCAAGGTCCTCCCGCCGTGGCCAGTGCGGGCTCGGCGCCGCTCGACGTGTTCCTCGGCTGCCACCGGCAACGGCATGCGCCATCGCGGGAGTCGCAAAGCGCTGTGCGGGGACGGATTCTGCTTTGTCCTCCGCCTCCGGCCGGGGAAACCCCAAGGTCCTGCTGCCGCCTTGGCTCGCCCCGCACCTCGCCCTGCAGCATGCCTTCGTGGGCCGGGCCCGGGCAGGCTCAGCGGCGGCGAGGAAGGGGTTAAGGCCGCTCCCTCCCGCGCGTCCGGCAGTCCCCGCCCGCGCGTCCCCCGCTAGGCCACGGCTGACCTTCACGGGAGCTGCGCCGGGCATGCGCCGCCGCGCCCGGGGCCGCGGGGACCGGCGAGGCCCGGCCCGGCCCGGTGCGGTTCGGCCCGGCCCGGCCCGGAGCCCGCGGCAAAGCTCGGCCTCCGCCCGCCCGCGGCGCGGTCGCGGCTGGCGTACGCCCTGCCCGTGCCGGGCGCGTCGTTGCCATTCGGCGCCGATGGTGCTGGCGAAGGAGCGCGGGGGGACGCGAGGGGGGACTGCGCGCCCCGCCGCCCCGGCCCCTGCCCGCGCCGCCGCGCCGGTGTGGGGCTGGGCCGGCGGGAGTCTCCCGGCCGACGGGGCCGAGCTCGGGCCGTGGGGCGCCGGGCGGTGCCGGGGCGCGGGGGCCGCAGCCTGGAGACGCGGCGGGCCTGACCGAGCCGCGAGGGTCTGGCCGGTGCCGAGCGGTGCGGGGAGCGCGGCCAGCAGGCTCACCGCGGGGAGCGGGAGCAGCAGCACCTGCCCAGCCCCGGGTTGGTGACCCCGGCGGGTGCAGGAGCCAGTGCTTGGAGCGGGCCCTAGAGAAAAGGTGTGTTGCCCTGCCGGAAGCAGGGGAAAGGACTAACAAGATAGGAGCCAACTTCTGTGCACTTCTGGCATCAAAGAAACATGGCAAATACAGGCCCAGGGCCACCTTGCCAGGGCTGCTGACACATCACTGAATCGTTTAGGTTGGAAAAGACTCTTAAGGTCAAGTCCAGCTGGGAGCCTAACACTGCCAAGCCCACCAGACACACAGCCGTTCTGCTGCAGTTTACACGTGCCTGTAGTGCAAGTCAGCTAGAGCCCCAGGGATTGTTCAGGCACTGAATAAGGCCACATTGGCATAGCATGTTCCTTCTGAGGGACTGAGAGGGGGAACTGATAGAGTACCCACCCTCCAGAAATTTCTGTGATTCCCATGGCTAGTGCCCTAGGGCCATGCAGCAGCGCTTGCTTGGATTGGGGTCACCCTGACTATTGGCGGAGGCTGTTGCCTCTGTCCCCATGTGCGAAAGGCTGTTTGATCTTCGTGGCTTGCTCTGCACTGCTGGCTAATGCAAAATCTCTTTTGTGCTTATTTTTATTACTAGTTGAGGGCAGAAATGTATTTATTTGTTTCAGATCTGATTCTCTTCTATTTGCAGCCTTGCCAGGAAATTCACAGCCCCTAAACAAGAATTTCAAGCAGAGGGATAGAATAAACCCCTCTCGTAACCTGGCAACATCTTGTCTGTTGTTGTGTTAGGCAGACGGGGAAGCATCAGCCTGTCACAAACGGCAGACAGTCGCGCGGGGCTGTGGGTGAGCAGATCGGTGCCCCAGGCCACCGCTGCCTGCCCTGCCATCATGGAGGAGCCCGCACTGCTGCTCGCAGAATGGCCGCTGTGCTGGCTTGTGTCCCTCCAGGGCTGCTGCAGCAGCAGGCAGTGGCAGAGGAGGGGGGGTGTCTCTGTGTCTCCTCCCTGAGGTGGCAGCTGGGTCCCGTTTCCCTGCAGTGTCCCGGGGTGACATGTGTTGTCACTCAGGGCTTTGTGTAGTGAGCAGCAAGCTGCTGATGTGTCACAGCAGCTGTGGTGGTCATAATTTGTCTGTGCCTGTCTGTCACCCGGGGTCTCTAATGGATCCGCCATAGTGGTACTGAAACTCCTGAGGGCTGTCGCCCCAGAGGGGCTGCGGGTGCTGGCAGCATAGAAGCCACCGGCACTGCGCCGCCGCCATGCTGCCCCCCGCCCCGTCCCCCCGCTGCTCTCACAGTGTCTTTCCCCTCACTCCCACGGGCTGTCCCTCCCTGCTCCCTGCCTCCCGCTGCTCCTCTCCCTCCTCCAGAGGGTGAGAGCTCGATCCCGCTCGCTGGAAACGCTGCCAGCGAATGTTTCTGTGCTGCCTGCCAGGTCCCCAGGGAAAGGGCCTGGAAACGTGGCGCGGGAGGAGCAGTGGGAAAACCATTGTTTCTCACTGCTTCCCTGCTGCATTTTCCAGTGGGAAAACGCGCTCTGCGAGGTGCCGAGTTCTATGTGGCTGCTGAAGTTGCCCCCTCCCCCTTCCCCCTTGCCCCAGAATCCGCCATCCCCGGCTGCGGAGGAGGAGCGGCTGCAGCACTGCCACCAAAAACCTGAGACGCCTTTTCCATTTGCCTCCTGCTTATCTCTGCTGTTTGGACAGAGAGGTTTAAAAAGCTGGATTTTCTGTCCCTGCAGAGTAAACACACAGAACCCGGCAGCACAAACTATTTCTGGCTTATCAGCGGAGGAATGCAGCAGCTGAGGCCGGGCGCGGGTGGGCCGTCAGCAAGGCCCTGAAGGGGCCCCCTCCCCACTCCGCGCTATTAGAAGTGTGAGAGCCCAGCAGGACTCAGAGGGGAGAGTTGGAGAAAAAGGCAGAAAAGGGAAAGAAAGAGGAAGAGAGAGAGTGAGAGAGGCTGAGCAGACCCTGATGGCTACAGACGAAGTTACAGGAGGGGCTCGCAAAGCTACGAAAAGCAAACTTTTTGAGTTTCTGGTCCATGGGGTGGTGAGTCGGGAAAGTTAGTGAGCTGGCTGGCTCTGAATAGAGGGATGAGTGGAAACTGGAGGCTCTGTGCTGGGCTGGATCGGCTCCTGCAGTGTGCTCCTGGGGCTCTGGTAGCTGCCTCCCCAGGAGAGCAGCGGGGTCTGTAGAGCCCCCAGAATATGCACTGATTCATTGATAATGTAGGCTTGTGTCTGTGGGGATGTGTGCTGTGATTTTTGCTTTGATTCTCCATGAATGGTGAATAGCGTGCTTTTGAGCCTGATTGTGGTGCAGGATCTGCGCTGGATCTGGCCCAAATGGGCTTGTAGGACACTTTGTTCTGTAATCAAACTTGTGTTTTGAAAAACAATTCTGATGAAAGCCTGATGAAGTCTTGTGGTACTGCCTCTGCTTCTTGTCTCCAGTCTTGGCTCTTGTGTATCCTCTGGCTACTTAACAGGTGACTTTCAGAGGCTTGAGGAGATTACCTATGCTAATGGTCTATGGGAGCTCACCCACAAGATAATTTCAGGATGCCATGCTTAATTAAAGCAGTCCTTCGGGCCTTTACAATTTTTCTAGCTTTTGTTTGAGAATCAAGTCTTCAATCTCCATTTAAGGGGAAATGCTAACCCTCTTTTGCTGCCATTGGAAACGATGTTCTTTAAGTGAATCTCTAGTGAGTGAGAGCAGTCACCATTTATCACATTTAGATTTTCTTTATTGGTACACATTTAACAAAAAAAAAGACCATTAAAAAGCTCTAAGGAATGCAAATATTGTTTGGATACTGATAGCCCTGAGTGTTTCCTCTCTGGAGGATTCTGCTACCTCCTGTGACAGCTTTTTGAAGACATTAAGTGGGGACTCGTGTAAAGATCACAGAAATCTGTGGCGTTCACAGCAGGCTCCTAAGTTGTCTCCATAATTCAGGTTTACTCCAGATGAGTAGGATGTAGCATGTGTCCTGCAAATCATGGATATGGTGGGACTTGCAGGTCTGAGGACTTTGAGGTGTCATTCCGTGCCAGTGTGACAGTGACCGAGTGATGCGATGGCAGCATGCAGGAGCCTGCAGCGAGGCTGGGGGACATGCAGGGATGGTGAGGAGTGGGTGTGCAGCAGTGGTTTTGGTGTGGGCTCATTGAGGCTCAGGAGGGCTGAGCCAGGCAGAGACATGGGCGAGGTGGGAGGGGTGAGCATAGGGGGTGCTTTTGCCTTTTCCCAGGTTTCTGTTGGCATTCGCACACCAGTGGTTCTTCCTTTAGCATCAGGAAGAGTGGCAAAATAGTTATGTGAATTTGCTTCTTCCACGTCTAGATGGACTTCATGTGAAAGGAGCATACTACCCTCCTAAGCATGGGAATTCTTAATTTATATCAGAATGAATATAGCAGTATTCATTTCCGTTACTTATTTGGATATGAAAAGAGGCTGTCTTCTCTGCCCTGGGGTTTTGTCACTGGTGGCATCTTGAGTATTTGTGTTTGCCTGGAATATCTGCATTTCTTTGTCACCTTCCTGTTCCTTGTTGGTGAGGCTGAAGCTTCTTGTCTGTTATTGTGTTGCCTGAACACCTCATGTACAACCCTCTCCTTTCCCCTGTGATGATCTCCTTTACTTCTGTCTTTGTTTTTTCTTTCCTTTAGTTTCTTCCTCATCTCAGACTTGTTTTGATCAAAACGTAGGTTGAGGTAGCCTGTCTTCCATTACTTCAAAAGCATTAAAAAAGTTGTAACTTCATTTTATCTCTTCAGGTCCTGTATCTTACCAAGTAAGAGAATGTGCCATCACAGCCACTGCCTTGAGTTTATATATTGCTGACGGTTGAGTTTTATTTTATATTATTTATTTTATAGCATCCACAATGTGTCAGCATCAGAATTGATTCCTTGAAAAATTAAGTTACTTGGAAAACTTTACTGGAATTTCTTGGAGTCAGATTCTGCTCTAATTTCAGGGAAAAACCTCCTCTTTGAATTACTTATTTTCTTAATTTTATCTATGATAACATTATTTGATTTGATTATTGCAGGCTTTTTCCGTCTCCCCCCCCCCAATGGGGCGAGGTAAATACAGACAGAATGTTGTGAGAACATTTTTTGCTGTTTGAACACTGAAATGAACAGGATAATTTTGCGGTATTTCCTAAAGGCAGTTGGCTTTTGGATTCACTTGAACTTTCTGGAAACATATGTTCCTTTGCTAAGGTCACTTCGCCCTTTGCTCTTGTGCACTTGATCTCGCCTTTGTTCTTTTCTGTATTGCCAGCTGCGAAGATGTTCCTTGTTTGTCCCAGTCAGATAGAATACCTTGGAAAGGTGAAATTTCTTAATGGTTAAAAATCTCCAGTGCGATACTTCACTTTCATCCTGCTTGAGTTTCTGGTAGTTTGTTACGCCTCTGTTTAGCAGCTCCTCTTTTAAAAAAGGTTAGATTTCTTTCAGGTATTTATGTTCACAATTCTTTTACTCCTGTTCTGTTTCATCAGGGTCTTGCACGTTGTTTTGTGGGAAAAGAGATTTTATTTTCCCCACAAAGGTTTTCATGCCTTACTTTGTCTCTTTTGTTTGTTTGTTTGTTTTTTGTTTCCGTCTGCTCTATTTCTAGCACTTTTATGGATAAATATGGCTTTAATCACCACATTTTTGTTGACTAATCTCTTTATTGATACATTTTCTACTGTCCAGTCCTTAATTTCAGGCTGTCTTTATGACATCTCCCTCTGGGTGTTCAGCTGTCGCCTTAAGTTTTGTTGACCTGAAGGCCATTCCTTTTCACAGTTTCTCCTGTCCTCCAAACCCTATCACAGGCTTCCTGGATAGCTAGATCCCTCCAATGGATGTTACTTTTGTCTCGTCCTTTTATTTTTTTTTTCCCCTTCTGTCTTTCTGTCGTCCTTCCCCCCTTTTCCTTACTTGAGCAGGTATCTTCCCATATAGCCTTGAGGATCTACATGGTGCGGATCTTGTCAAAGGCCTGTCCTTTGGGACTGGGTTGCAGCAATCCTCTCTTGGTGCCTTGCACCCTCAACCTTGCCTGTGTCATCTTCACACAAGAAGCTGCTGAGAGGTTCATTTTTTGGTCCCCTTGTTCTAATCTTTTTAGTCTGCTTCTATGTCCTTTTTCTGTTCCCACTTCCCATCTCCCTCCCAAAACCAATCTTCTTGCCTTTTATACACAAGATACACATATAAAGGTCTATGTTCCTTACTTAACCATTGTCATATCTGTATTTACTATGTACTTGCTGTCAGTTCAAAACACCTTCTTTTTCCCATTGTCCACTATGCTGTGCTTAGGAAGCTCTTTCTGTTAATGTAAGTCCTTATCCATATTTATTTTCTGCTAACAGGTGTTTTTTCATAGTTCCTGCTAATCTCTACAGTTTAATATTAGTTAAACATCAAGACCTCTACTTCAGACAAATGTATGTCTTACTTCTGTGACTCCATTGCTTATCATCAGTTTTCTTTTTGTCTGTTTATCTATGTACCTCTCAAATCTGGTCATAGAATGTTATAGTAAGTACAGAAACTGGGTTATGTGAAATGGCATTTAGTACAGTGAAAAGGGTCTCAAAGCATGCCATCATGTAAAAAAATATTTAATGTAGAGACAAGTAACTTGTTGCCAATGTTAAAACATAGGTAAAAGACAAGTCTGATCCGCCAAAGATGTTTATGGAGCATCTAATAGGTTTGTCAGTGATTTGGAAAAGGGGTGAGCAATGAATTTCATTCACAAATAAATTTTGGATCTTCTCATACATTGTTGGTTTTTCAATGAACTGTAACCATTCAGGAAGAAGGTTTGGATGTCACTGTGAGCTGCCCAGTATGTGAGAACAGCCACTGCTACTGTGAAAGCAAGTAAACTGCTATCCCAGTTAAGAAATGGGGCAGAGAAAATTCAGAAGTATTGGCATATATGTGGCATATATGAACAAGAATATTTTTTATTTATTTTGGTATCTGCATGACTAGCAAGAAAAAAAAAAGGCGCAATTCAGAGGGCAGGAGTAGTGGGAGTGAAGATGTCATCAATAAGAAAATTGTTTGGTTTTTTTCTTTATTTGTAATATTTAAGGAGGCAGACTGGTTAGGACAGTTATCTGTAATTGGATCTTAGCCACTGGTTAAATAAGTAAACATCTACCAAAGATTATGAAGATACAGATGATGCTTCTTTGAGACAAGGAAGGACTGGATGACCTCGAGGACTTATATTTCAGTATATTAAAAACAATTATATTTGTTTTATTAGAATGGGAAGAACTAAAGGTGCTCTCCCCAAATTGAATGGTAATCTGCTTTAAGTGGATAAAAGTGATTGTTTCTTCCAGCCAGTCATGAATTTGCAGACATCACTACAGGAAGTAGCGAGGTGAGGAGAATATTAGGTTTGGAAAAAGTTGAACTTTGCAAATGAAAAATACCCCATTAATTTTTATATTATCATGGATATAAATACTATCTTGTCAGAGCATAAATCAGCTAACACTATAAAGGCTAGAAAAGAGCCACATGAACTGTCATTTTTGGGCAGTTTGTTCTACTTCCCCAACACAATGCTGTCTGCGCCTTCCCTGTGCGGGGACATGGTTACAGAACAGGTCCTGGAACAGACTCCTTAGTTTGCTGCACGTGCATTTCCTGCCCTGTTAAACAAGGAGATGTTTGGGATGAGGGTAGGTCAGCCTGGGGAAATCAAGGAACCTTACTGCAGTTAAGAAATTTGATTGGGAAGGTACTTGCAGAAAACTGGTTGAATGAAAATGTTCTACACCATTCGACAGTGAGTAAGCTGCGGGTGGGAACTGATGATTTGTCCTTTCCTAGCCCTGGACTACTTGCAGCTAACAAATATGGAAAAGCTTATACATAATAAAGAAAAGAACATCATACTCATTCTAGCTAGACCTTTAATAGAGATGAATGTGATTTTGTACAATATAAGGCTTAAAAAAATGTGAATTGCTCATTGAGAAAACTTCAATTTGCTGATGAATAAAGTTGCACAGACGTAATTGATCTGGGAGATGTTTGAATTGGTCTTCTGTTTTTGGAAAAAGAAATACTGTAAGAATATGAACACAGTCGCACTGGGTCATTTAATCCAGTGTCCCCAGTGGCAGAGGGAGCAGCGGAAGGATGCATGGAAATGCAGGAACAAGGCAAAAACCTGGTGATGCTTCATCCAAACACTCTGTGCTTTGTGACTCTGGAGCTTTCTGACCCAAATCTGCCCCCTACGCGTAGTACTTCTATACGGGTTTTCTTTATGTAAGTTAGTCTGTTGGTGTCTTCCTGACACCATATAAACTTTTAGTATTCACAGCATTTTGTGTCAGGAATTTTTGCAGCTTATCTTTCATAAAGAAGTACCTGATCCTGCTGACTGTTGTCTAATTCTTGCAAGGGAACAGGCATTGAGCTCTTGATCAGCCCTCTTTTATCCTGCGTTGATCATGATGCTACTGAGCTCTGTTACCTCCCCGCTCCCAAAGATGTCCTTTTACAGAGTCGAGAGGTTCATTCTGGCAGTTCTTCACACAAAAGCCATTATATACATTATATCATAGCAGTGGATGCAATCACGTCTATTAAAATGAGGAAGCTCATGGAACTCAAACATGGTACATAGGCTTTGTTAATTTCAGTTCCAAAGATGGTTGAGTGTTGGGTTTCTGGGTTTTTTCTTTTTTTTCTTGGTTGCATCCAAGTGCTTCATTTGAGGTTTGATGTCTGATTCTAAACTGGGTATTGACATGAACGAAGTTAGAATTCACAGTTGTGTAAATGTGATTTTCAAGTTAAAGTTTTTTGGATTGTCGTGAAAGTTATTTAAAAATTTGTGGAGCCTGGAACACTTAATTCTAGGATGTTAGAGCTTTCGGGAAGCAGAGGAAGCAAGAAGAATTGTGATGCTGATGTTTCTGTGAACTAAATCTAACAGGTTCACAGACATGGAAGAAAAGGAACTCATAGGAGGTGACTTCTGTACTTAGAAGAGTGAAACTGTCTACAGCTTTCTTTCTTGTACTTCTAAGAGTCCGTTTTGAAAAGGCACCTTCAGGTGGGAAACCATTTGTGCAGTCAGAAACCTGTTGCTATCAGATGATATCCATCTAGTCTAAATTTCTTAATTGTTCCAGATACTTCCAGCAACCTGTTCTCACCTCCAGATAGCATCTGTCACCTCCTCTCTCTATCGTTTGTGCCTCATAGAAGTCAGTGGCTGCTGTAATGCCTTGACACGGTATGTTTCTAGCAAAGGTGGTTCCTATTTTTAGTTTAAAAATATGCTGTTTGTGTACTTGGTAATTGTTGTTGTTGTTGTTCTTAAGATCTTATGTGTTTCTCTGCAAATGAGAGGCCCGTGTTCGCTGTGTGCCCTGAGTCCTGTGTGGTGTCTGTCTTCCAGACAGACTTGCTGTGGGTGCAGCTCAGTGCTGTATCGTACTGCAGAGACTTCCCCGCTTTCTCCGCAGTCCTTTTCTAAGGCTCTTGCAGGTGTTTTTGCTTTTCTTTTCTTGACACTTTCTTGTCCTTTTACCTATGAGAACCATCAGTTCTCATAACCTATCAGTTATTTTCCTCTGTCTGGAATGTCCAGACAGAAACCCTCCCTTTTTCTGCTTCAGCATTTTGGCTGCTGTGATATTGATGTCCCCGGAGAAAAGACTCTGCAGTAGAAATGTCTAGAAAAGAACCACTCCAATGTTGTCTCATTTCTGCTATCAGACAGAAGTTCACTTCGGGAACGACAGGGAGGAAAATGCAGTCCTCTGGTGGCACAGGAGGGAGGAAAGTGGAAAAGCCGAATGTGTGGCTTAGGAACATCGGCAGCAGAAGGCAGTGAAGGGGATGGCATCAGTTGTTGGCAAGGTGGTACGCTTCCTGATGGTGTGCTCAGCTTTGGGAGGGTGTAGCTGGGCAGGGATGGACTACAGGAACGCTGGCCGTGGGCAGAATTTTTGGGAATTGGCATGGATGTGTGAAATGTTGGTGGTGAGCCTTTCTCGAAGTGTCCACTGCGTGGCCATGCCTGGCTGCTCTGCAGGCACTTCTGCTCTTGGCTTCATGTCCTCAGAGCTGTGAAAGTGATCCCCTTTCCCCTGTCTAGTAAAGTGTTGGAAGTACTGCAGAGTAATACATGTGTATGGAATCAGTGGAGGAAAAAATGGGTAGGTCTGAGCTTCATTGGGCAGAGGGGTCCAGTGGAAGCGGTTTCCCAGGAGGGAGGATGTGTCAGTGCTCTTTGGCACTGCAGCCTTCACCATGGATGGTACTTCTTCAGGAGCGATTTCCATCCCTCTTGAGGAAGAGGGGAGAGATCCTAACCCACAGACTGGTGCCCTTCCACGGCTCTTTCAAAACACGTAATGGCTTTGTACCATATCAAAAGACATAATGCTATTTTACAGTATCAAGACAGTTAGTATTGTGAAAAATTCAGTGTATTGTCTGTCACAGTCTTGTCTTACGTGTGTTTGAGAGCAAAATAAGCTTTTAGACAAGGTAAGGTACTGCTTGTGTGTTCTCCATTTATAAAAGTTTAGATAGAGCATTTCTGTATCTTGGGAGTCTTGTGGGCTTGCAACAGGGAGATTGCACTTGCATAGCGAGTAATATTTTATCTACGGTGATATTGAAGATAGGAACATGAGAAGGGGGGGAAGGATGAGGCGGGGCAAGGGCTGAGATTAAAAATGCTTTTCCTAGAGCTGCCTCCTTTTTCTCAGTTTTGTCCTTTCTCCGCGGTTTTCTGTTTCGATACTTTACAAAGGGGACTGAAGGCAGTTCAAAGATGTCAGACCTAGATCGAGAGTAGATTTGGCTTGCTTGCCTTGTTCCCCAGGCCCTAGGTTGTCCTTTACAGGGGGGAGGAGCTGGCCTGCGCCTGATCCCTGTGGCCAGGCAGCCTCCGGCAGGGATGAACCGAGGTGGCTGTGCCCGGGACTGTCATATGTCCCCGGCTGAGTGACAGGCAGCAGCGGGCGCAGCGGTCTGCTTGTGGCTGGAAGGGGGCCACGGTGTGTGGATTGACAGACAACAGAGAGATCTTAAACACCAGCCCCAGGAGACACCTTTTCTGGGCCGTTGGTCGCTGTGGGCCTGGGTGGGGGAGGAGGTGGGAATGGGGGGAGCTGCTCCGCTCCAGCGTTTCTTGTAGCGCCATGTTTATGGGAGAAGATGTTTCCAGCTCTGCACAAAGACTCGGTTTTGCCTCTTTGCTGCCTCCTGCTGCTCCTCTGCTCAGTGACCATCCCCACTATCAGTTTCCTACGCCAGTACTTGCTGGATTCACCTCCTCAGCGCCCTGTGCTGGTCCCTTTCCAGCCTCAGCTTTCTTCTCTTTCCGTACCAATTACAGACATTGATTCTTTGCTGATCATTCATTCCCCTTCTTTCTTTCTTTCTTTCTCTCTCCAAATTCCTTCATGCATACAAGTGCAAGGAAAATCTAAGACTTGTGATGGTCAGGGAGCGCACCGAGCTGGGGTTTTGGGGACGACAATGGATTTGTAGATGCAGGTCCAAAGTATTGAGATACAGAATACTGAGAATTATGTATTATTATGTGATATATAATTATGTATTTGGAAATGATAAAGGGATGAAACAAAGGTAAAGTAACCTATGTTTTAAACTTTTATTTTATTTATTAGTGGTACAAAACTCATTTTTATTCCCACCTCCCAAGGGACAGTCCTGCATAGCCCCTGGGGCGCACGCATCTCACTTTGGAGACCACTAGAGTACTTCTCCCAAGGACTTTCATAGTCTTTAATTGTTGGTAACTCAGAGAACTTTCTGAACCAAGTATTTTTTCCATGTTATTAGCAGCCCTTTGGACAGGGCTGACTGCCTGCGGATTTGCAGACTCCCTGCTTTGGGTTGTGGGTGAGCCTGGTTGCTCTGTCTGCCTCTGATGGAGGGAGGTTGTTATTCTGGAGGGGCGGTGAGCAGTCAGTCCCCAGCTGCCCTCTCTAGGCCACTCCTGATTTTGCACAGCTCTAGCAAATGCCTGCTTAGATTACCTTGGATCACCTCTTTCCAGATGGAAAATCATAGTATATTTACTTGTACTTGTGCAGATGCAGTTCTCTATCTTAATAATTTCTGTGCCGCTCTTTTTTCAGATTTATTTACTGTTACTGAGCTGCAGGAACCAGAACTGCACACTGCATTCAGCATGTGGGCAAACCACGGGCAGTGACAAAGTGATGTTCTCTGTTCTCTTCCTTGTTGTTTCTTTGGTTTAATGGCTTTTTTTTGACCTCTAGCAAGCAGTGAATTGATTTTTTTTTTTTGTGTGTGTGTTTTGTATGTGATGATTGTATCATTTCTTCCTGTGTAATTAATTTAAATATGTATTGAAAAATTGAATTTGTCATCTTCCTTTTAAGTGTTCATTCTGTTTCATAAAGTCTTTCTGCAGTTCTTTGAAGCTGGCCTTCATCCTTGCCAACTTAAATAACTTAGCGTTACCAACAAACTTTTTCACTTCCTTGCTTTTTTGCTCTTTTTTTTGCGTTCCTTTTCCTTTTGCTCAGGTTGCTTATGAATATGCTGAAAAGCTTGACTCTCATCAAAACTCTGCATGTGCCTTCCCTTTATTTTCAGAACAAATTACTTTTACCTCATTTCTCTTCATTTTTTTTGGTGTATGATTATTCTTATTCACATACGGGTTCAAATGCCTATAGGGCGTGTGTGCTATTTGTCTGTATTTTCACGTATACATAGACATATAATAAACATCTTGGTAATTCTTAGAATGAAGCTAAGCTCTTCTCTGTTTTAAATTGCATTTTACAGGGGATAATTATTTTACTGATGTTTTTCCTTGACGACTATAGAATTTTAGGGTTTAGGATTGAGTTTACTGTGTATCCTGTATAGCATTAAGTTAGGGATTTGACCCAAATTGTTTCTTCAGAGCACACAGAAATCAACGTAAAAGTCTGGACTTTAGAATGCCTACATGATCTGCTAACAAACTACCACATTCCTTTTATTTTTAAGTTAGTTTTAGAGGCTTGATCAGAGATATGAACTTTTCTTGTAGGATTCGTGTCACTTTATGTGTGCTTACAGTGTGCTGCAGGGTAGGTGAAGGAGAGGGCTCTTAGGAGAGAATGTTTTCATGGTTCACTCCTGCTTGTTGCAGTCTCACTGCTGAACAAGCCTGATGGTCAGGGCAGTGTCTGAAGCACTGTAGATGTGAGCTTGCTGTAGCTTTGGTTAGCTGTGGATGGCACCGATTTGGACTGCATGTAGCTGCCGTGGACTTTTCTTGGGTCTGAAGGTAGAGCTTTCTGCTGTGAGCTGGCCTGCGTATAGTATTGACCACTAAGTGTTTTCCCAACCCTAGTATTTTTCATCCCTGTTTCCTGTCTACTTTATCACTGGATTCTTCTTTATGATGTTCAGGAAATACCAGTCCAGAGCTCATGTTGGTGCTCCATGTTGGTGCTTAGTGCTTATCGGGGTGTTCAAAATGGGGAATTTGCTGGAGCCAGTGTCCCATTGTATACAAATGTATTTGCAGCTGAAGAAACAGGGAGCAAACTGTCTCTTCTTTCTCTTCTTCTCTAGCGACCTGGGATGCCATCAGGAGCTCGAATGCCCCATCAGGGGGCTCCCATGGGTCCCCCAGGCCCTCCATACGTCGGAAGCCCCTCGGTGCGACCGGGGATGCCCCAGGCTGTGATGGAAACCACAAGGAAACGCACGGCGCCCCAGCAGGTCCAGCAGCAGCAGGTCCAGCAGCAAGTACAGCAGCAGCAGCAAGCCACTCAGAGCCGGACTCGGAGGTGAGTGTCCCAGACAGAAAACCTGGGAGGATAATCTGAGGGAGAAAAGAACATATCTCTTTAGCAATAGGCAAGACCTTTAAGATGAAATGAGACAGAAGAGTTACATATTGTCAGTTTCTGAAAGGGAAAACATTGGTATATGTTACTTTTTACTTTGCTTGTGAATGGTCTTGAACAAACTGACTTTTACTAATGTCTGGTTTTGCAGTTATGCTTTTATGTTGCAGGTTTATCAGGCTATAAATCTGGCCGTTATATTTAGCCTTTAAGTTAACAAATGGTTCTCCTGCTAATACAGTGCAATTATTATATTATTTGTTGTCTGTTTTGTATAGTTCCTCTGATTTCCAACTGGTAACAAAATGGTTTGCAAATGAGACAAGTGGTAAAAATTTTTGGTTGGTCATATGAATACTTGCGCTATGGTCTCTCAGGAGAGTGGTCATAAAATTTGAAACTGTTGCAAGCATTCCTACATATAGAGTAGAAATAAGATCATAGGGAATAATTTCATAGAATTAGAGGGATTTGTTTAAAGGAGCTTTCTTTTTAAAATGTGCCTAATTTGTAAAGTGCTGAATGAGCTCTCTCTTAAATAACAGTTCGCTGATTTCTCTTTGCAACTTGTTAGACCTCAGCAGCCTTGAGTTCCAATTACCCAGTTACTGATAAAAACATAGGGCACAGTCATCTGGGTCATCTACTGTTCTGCAAAATCATTATAGGTGTATATATAGATTCGGACAGTGTTCTAGTAGTGTCACCATATCTAGTTGTAGGTAAAACATGACTCTCTAAGGTCAGGGCTTCAGAAGCCCTGCTCCGCCCAGGTTACATGCCTTGAATCAGCAAACCAGACTGCGGGATGCTTATATCTGGGATGCATCTGGAAAGGACACTAATCCTGACAGTATTACATTACATTTGAATACAGAAGGAATGTGTGTGAGTGCAGCACATTAGCACAAGAGATGCATGAAGGCCTTGCCCAGCGCTACCAAAACGCACATTCCACAGCACCTCCCGGGAGGAACTGCACAAAATAATGCCTAGCCTTCAAACATACAGGGTAGAATTGCCACTGCTGGATAATTAAGGTAAACTTTAGTCACTAGCTAGTTTCCAGGGGTCATAGAATATTTTCTAAAAGTTGATGGCCCAACTCACAGAAGGAGGCAGTTCCCCCCCCCACCCCAGTTCTTAATTTCAGTGCTGTAGTTTGGAACCGAGCAGCAGTCACTGCTCTAGGGAGTCCAGCTCACACTGGTGCTTCCCAGGTACCCAGGAAAGTTTCTGTTTCTTCTGACACACCTTCCTTCTGGATGATGTGTTGAATGTTTTCCCCTTGTTCATTTCTACCACTGAAATTTCCCATTCTACCATTTCTACCATTTCCCGCTGAAAATTTTCTGTGTTTTCAGGCAAACTTTTCTGGCACCTTGGGTCCAATTCTGGAAGTAATTGAGTCCTATGTTTTATGGCACAAACGAGCCAAGAAAGTGTAGTCATCCTTTCTTGGCAGGTTTGGTGGAGACAAAAATCTCATTTCTCTAACAGACTATCGGAGACTTGATTGAGACCCAAGTTGTTCTGAGTTTTTGGTTTGTTTGTTACTTGCTTTTTGATTGCAAGCCTTTGGGACTGTTGCAGGTGTGCATATCCCATATCTCTTTGGAAGGATGGAGCTTGCTCAGGCATTGCTTCCAGGTTCTGGGGAGGGTTTCAGTGCAGATTTGATTTTGTGAGCTGTGGAAGGTGCTGGAGGTTCACACCATGTAATATTCCAGTCCTGTTACTCCTATGCTTGTTAAAAGGGATGTTGTTCACCTGTGAAGTTGGGTGTGGGGATGAATTTTCTGCCCCCAAGGAAGGGTGTAGTTTGCACCTCTGGGCACAAAGAGTTGCCTTATATGGGCATGGGGAAGACTCTCAGGCCAGACATAAGCCTACGTATTAGCATACCCAGGAAGGGAGTTTGCCACATGGATGTGCGTGGAAACAGCTTTTACGTGGACATGGCTGATGACAGACTTACTATATGAAAGCAGTGAGGAGGGGCATCCTTGACATGGCAGAGTGGCAGCGGGCAGCTCGCTTCCTCACTTCCTCCCGGTTGACTGTCACAGATGGAGTGATTCATCTCCTGCTTAAGATAAAAGCCTTGCAAAGTACAGAGGTGAAGAATAAGGCCTGAATTCCCTCTTGCACCTGTTAGAGAAAGCTAGGTGACAGGCTTGGTAGGCACAAACAGTTCTTAGAATCCAAAGAATTCAAAAAACAATGTAGTTGTCAGTCTTCCTGACAGCACCATTTCTTAGGCACATACACCTTTGTGTATGTTTTTAAATGCATAGATATACAAATGTGCTAATGTATGGTTTGGACACATTATGTATGTATGCTGCAGGGACACATCTGTCTTCCCACTTGTGCGTTCATAAAGGTGAATAAGCATGGAAACGTAAGCCCGCTTACCTTTGTATATCACTCATGCAAAGGTATTGTTACAATAAAACAAGTGTATATATATGTGTGTGTGTGTTTTCATACATCATATGAAATACACACAGTTTCGGGCATGAAGAATGAGCGCACATCATCTGTTTGAACAAGTTCACATTCTGTTTACAAGCACTCAGCCACTTCCATGTGCACACACATGGGTGCATCCAAACACACTCACACGCTGTCCTCCTCCTACGTGCCTTTTCTGCATCTATAGAGAGCATGTGCACATGCACTTGCATACATTGCCGCCCTGCACCACAGAAGATGCTGTGATCAAAGAACTTGCACACTTCTTTCCAAGATGCATAACAGACAGCCCTGGTTTGTTCTGAGCTAACTGCCTCCCCGGCTGCTGAGGGAAGGGGTCCTGGGTCCTGGCCATGGGTGAGACCCTTCTGCTGATGCATGCACAGCTGTGCACCAGCATGTGGAGATGTCAGGATAATTTAGCAGGTGGCCTCGTTACTCCTAGATCTGTCACCATGGTAACGTGTTTTTTTCTTTAAAAAATGTACAGTGCCAAGAGGAGGAAGATGGCTGACAAAATTCTCCCTCAGAGGGTGAGTCGCTTTCATTTCCTATTCCCTTCACAATCAGTTCAGCATCTTATTGTAATTAGAGGGATTTTAGAAAATACTTTCACTTTTTGTTTAAACGTCTAATTAAAAAGTAAGTAGGCAGTGGGTGAAAGTCTGGAGCGCAAGGCTGGGGCTGGGGCTGGGAGCTGGGGGTGTGGAGCAGCCTGGCCCCTGTCCTCCTCCAGCCCTTGCTTCGCCGAGCCACCACTGCCACTTGCTGGATGGACAGTGGTGCTGGGCTGCCAAGCACACGCCTTCACGCCGGGGCCGTCTGCCTCGTTAGGATGTTTTTGATCAATTTTTGAGGCGGGTCAAAAGCTGGTTCAGAGTACAGCTGTGCCTGTGGGAGATGGGCTCATTCTCAGGTCTGTCTGGCCCAGTCAAGCTACCAGGTTCTGATTTTCCTGGTTGCGTCCTGGTAGGACTGAAGTGAACCCATGTAAACAACGGAGTTCAAGGGGCCTGCATTGTCTGGAGAGCTGTAATTCTCTTGTCACTGGGGAAATGTCTAGCTTTTAGTGTCTGCCTATGCTTGATCCTCAATGCTTAAATCTTCTACTTCCTTTTTTTAAACATTGGAATTTCTCTCTGCTTGCCTTCTCCTTCATTATTGCCAGACATTTCCTTTCCTGTGCCCTCTTCAGAACAATTCTTTCCAAGCCTACTTGGTCCCAAAAGACTTCTGTAGTCTTCAGAACACACGCCCGTGTCACATTCTTATCCCAGTTTCTTTGGCTCCTGGTGCTTTTTCTGGGATCAGGATCCCTTTGACAGGTGTGTAGATCTCCACTTCCTTTTCAAGTCCACCTCTCCACTGCTAGTGTCAACTCAAACTTGCTGGTCAGTCCAAAGATTCTCCTCTGTGACATTCTACAGGTATCTGGTTCTGGTCACCTGAGGAGGTGAGCCCGCTTTTGGTACTCCTGATGCCATATTATCACTTCTTTTTCTTCTTCTTATTCAAGCATGTCAAAAAACCATGCTAGCACCTTTCAGAATCATGATGGTTCTGAAAAGTTACCAACTCTTCTTATTTTTCAGTGTTTTTGTTGCTGTTAGCCAATAATTTTAACCAATAAGGCAACACAAATCACTAGAGTTCTGTCTTTAGTGGAGTTTTTATCAGTGCAGCTGTAGTGCTGGTATCGATGACAGGACATTGTGTCTGAGATTAAGGTACTCCATCAGGCTGCAGTGTATCGGAACCTCCTTACGCTTGCCATTCACAGGATGGGAAAATGCTGTGTGCGTCGGTGTCCTGTCAAATGGAAGATTTGCGCTGGTGGCTGTGGAATGCACGCAAAACTCAGGGTAGAACTTCCAACTTTCCAGAGCTACTTCTGGAGTGTTTTCCAGCCAATCAGCATCTGTTTCCCACAGACTCTTTTTGCAGACTCTTGCTTGTGTTTTGCGGGAACTGTGAAGGACAGAGGGAAACAGAGAGCATTTTACTCTTGGAAACTATCTTGCGTATTAGTGGAAAAGGAGGTGGGTTCTCAGTCTTACTTGCTGTGATAGTGATCCAAGCAGCTGACGCAGGTAACCTGCTGTTGGACTTACAGGCTCTGATCAAACCTGTGCATATTGCTCATTGTGTAGAGTTGCTCAACTGCTACAGTTCAGCTATTTGAGAAGGATTTAATTTTGCATGGATATAATCATATGAGAAAGTTCAACACGGCAAACCATTACATGTAGGAAGATAGGATTATGTAAGGCATTTGACACTGTCCCGCATGACATCCTTGGCTCTAAATTGGAGAGACACGGATTTGATGGACGGACCACTCGGTGGATAAGGAATTGGCTGGATGGCCACACTCCAAGAGTTGCAGTCAACAGCTTGATGTCCAAGTGGCAACCAGTGATGAGTGGTGCTCCTCAGGGGCCAGCACTGGGACCTTAAAAAGAAAACTTTTAGGACCCTGAATGGAGCTGCTCAGAGAGTTCAGAGATGGACAAAAGAATTGCAGAGCAGTGTAATAAAAAAAGATCCTGGTTTATGGAATTTTCTTTCTATATGGGGTGATGTTTTGAGTGCACCCTCAGCAAGTTTGCCAGTGACACCAAGATGTGTGGTGTGGTCGACAGCCTGGAGGGAAGGGATGCCATGCAGAGAGATATGGACAAGCTTGAGAGGTGGACCCGTGCAAACCTTGTGAAGTTCAAGAAACCCAAGTGCAAGGTCCTGCGTGTGCATCACGGTAATCCCAGGCACAAATACAGGCTGGGTGGAGAATGGATTGAGAGCAGCCCTGAGGAGAAGGACTTGTGGGGGTTGGTTGATGAGAAGCTTAACATGAGCTGTCAATGTGCACTGGCAGCCCAGAAAGCCCCTGCATGCTGGGCTGCATCCCCAGCAGCATGGCCAGCAGGGCAAGGTGGGGGGGATTGTGCCCCTATGCTCCGTGGAGACTTCACTTGGAGTCCTGCCTACAGATCTGGGGCCACTAACATCAGAAAGATATGGACCTCTGGAGCAGGACCAGAGGAGGCCTTGGAGAGTAGGCTACCCAGGGAGGTGGTGAAGACTCCTTTTCTGGAGACATTCAGAAACCCCCTGGACAAGTTCCTGTGCAACCTGCTCTAAGTGGACTTTCTTTGGCAGGGGGATTGGACTACATGATCTCCAGAATCCCTTCCAACCCCATGAGATTCTATGATTCTGAGATGTTGTGAGGGCTGGAGCCCCTCTGCTGTGAGGACCAGCTGAGAGAGTTGGGGGGTTCAGCCTGGAGAAGAGAAGGCACTTGCAAGACCTTAAAGCCCCTTCTAGGCCCTAAAGAGGCTTCAGGAAAGCTGGGGAGAGACTCTTGATGAGGAGGGGAATGCTGGGACGAGGGGGAAGGCTTTGACACTGGAAGAGGGGAGATTGAGCTGAGATGTGGGGAAGAACTACTTTGGAGTGAGGGTGGTTGCCCAGAGAAGCTGTGGCTGCCCCATCCCTGGAGGGGTTCAAGGCCAGGTTGGAGGGGGCTTGGAGCTACCTGGTGTGGTGGGAGGTGTCCCTGCCCAGGGCAGGGGGTGGTACTGCATGGTCTTTAAGGTCCCTTCCAACTCTAGGCAGTCTATGATTCTAAGATTATGGAGCTACATGAGACCTCCTGTCACATCCAGTTTGGTTCCTTCTTTCATGGAAGCCATGACACAAGTGGTGTCTCAGACTGGTTAGATTTCTTACTGAGATACTTTAGATTTGGCAGCTTTTTTTTTCTTTTCTTTTTTCTTTTTGTTTGCCTCTGCAAATCAGGTGCTTTTAGTTTGCCAAGTAAGAGGGGCTCCCCACGATTCTAATCCTCACAGTTCTTTGTTACATCTGTTCCAGGTTAAATTTACCTCTCTTTAACCTATCTCAATCTACTTCTCAGGAGACCAGAACTGTACATGGTATTACAGATTACCAGTGTCACCAATGCTTGAATGCTACTAATGTTACTAATGCATTTTTTATCTTTACTGGAAATAGGTAGTGATGCAGATTGGGATCACATTTTGGTTTTTATGGCCTTATCACACTGATACGGCATATGCTCATTCTGTGATTGATGAACACTCACAAGTATTTCTACTTTCTGTTGTTTGCAAATGATGAATCCCCATATTAGAGCAGGAAGTATGGGTGTAGACTCTGAGGAACATGATTCTGTGCTTTGTATTGCTATATTTCATCTCATTGCTGTTATGCAGTTCTCAGCTTCCTTACATTCTGTGTACTATCCTTTGCCTTGTATTGAAGGTGCTACCCAAATTTGTCATTATTAAGTTTTGTTAGCATAATTCTCCTTTTTGTGCTGGATCTATTAATGAAAATATCTAAATACAATAATTTTCAAAAATGCTCCATCAGGTATTTCCTGCTTAATGCTTTTTTCCTATGCCAGTTCTTTACCACATATTGATTTTATTCTAATCCCCATTTTTTAGTCTTAAGCAGTGGTTCCCTTTATTGACTGTATGTCAAATGCTTTACTTAAATGCAAGTTGATTGGTTCTACTACATATGTTTTGTCTAAAATGCCGTTTTAATGAAAAGAAAGAATTGGTTAAGCCCAGGCTGACATGGTATAATGTAACAAGGCTTGATATTTTTTATAGTGTATTCAACATCAACTCCAGTTCTGTGTGGCAGGCCATTCCCCACCCCATTTTCCTTACCGCTGATCCTTCCCTTGTTCTCTGGTCACTGAAACCCTCATTCAGTTTCAGAGAAGTTTATAGGCACTTTCATTCATAGCTGGGCACCTGGGTATCTGGAGCTGATGTGGCCTTTGTGTGGCCGAGTTCAGCAGTTGTGCCTCAGTTTTGACCTGAGGCCACAAGCTGTAGAGAAACATGACTGCACATCATATTGCATCTCTTCTTTCTCTAGGCCTTGTTTCCTCATTACTTCTGGTCAGTGACTTATTTTCTCTTAGTTCTGAGTCGTTATGTTTTTTTCCCAGGCACCGTGACTGATTCACCGTTTCTTCAGATTTCTTCCCTACTCATTCTGATGCAAGAATCTCAGCTTTGTGACTCCACAGCTGTGTGCATCCTCGCTTTTCCCTGTTTCACGGGCTGAGCGGAGTGCAACAGCGAACTGCTTCTCCTTCCGTGGCATGTGTGTCTCTTAGTATTGGCTACTGTTTTTCTCACTGGGCCTCAGATTCCCATGAGGACTCTTCATCTAGCTGTGCTGATAGGTTTTTATACCACTGTTCTCTCCTTTTCATCCTCTCTGATTCATTCTCCTTTACACAAATATTCAGTCAACTCCTGCTGCTGTTCTCTGCCTAGATCCCATACTGTAATAGCTGTCCTGTTGTTTGATCTCTGCATGGCTGTTGTCTAACTCTTCCTCCATCTGAACCAAACAGAGGTGAGGAACATCCAGATCTGCTATTCACTTGAAGAAAGAAAAGACGGGATAATCAGTGGTAGCCTTGGATATAGCAACTGTGAAATAACAAAGTTCAAGATCTTGAAGGGAATGAGGAAGGAGAGTAGCCAAGTACAGACCCTGGACTTCAGGCAGCCAGAGTTTGCTTATTCAGGGAACTGGCAGGTGTGATCCCATGGGAAGCAGCTCTGAAGGGCAAAGTGGTTCAGGGAAGCTGGCAGGTCTTTAAGGATCCTCCAAGCACAAGAGCAGTCTGTCTTGATGTGCAGGAAAATGAGCAGATATTAGGAGAAGCGCAACTTTACTAAGCAGGGAACTCACAGTGGGGGTCCCAACATCAAAAAGCAGCACACAAGAGGTGGAAGCAGGGATGTTTCGAAACATTTAGAAATGTTGCTTGGATATAGGGAATGGTATCAAGAAAGTCAAAGCTCAGCTGAAGTTGAGATTTCCAAGGGACATCAAGGGCAACAAGAAACGCTTCTGCTGTTACATTAGCAATAAAAGGTTGACCAAGGAAAAGGTGTGCCCTATGCCGAATGGGCTGGACGATACAGTGATGACAGAGACAGAGAAGTCTGAAGTACTCAACACCTTCTTTGTGTCAGTCTCACTAACAGCGTCTCCCATGACTCTGTGATCAGTGACGATGGTCAAGAGGAACAGTCAGCAATGGACAGGGATTGAACAAGGGATTACTTGGGAAAACTTGAATTGTAACAAGGCTGTGGTACGGGCTGTATCTGAGGGTGCTGAAGGAACTGGCCAATGTCCTTGCAAAGAATGTCGTGGAAATCAGGGCAGGTTCTTGATGACTAGAAAAAGACAATTGTTGCACTCGTCTTTGCAAAAGGCCAAAAGAACAGTCCAGGGAACTGCAGCCAATCAGCCTTACTTTGGCTCCTTGGAAAATTCACAAAGCAAGTGTTCTTTGTAACATGTTTCTGGACATGTGAATGAGAAGGAGGTAATAGGGAATAGTGAGTATGGATTTACCAGGGGTAAGTCATTGCCCCTCTGATCAAATAACTGCATCTGTGAGCAAGAGATAGCACTGGCTATAATTTACCTTGGTTTTAGCAAAGTTCTCACCACTGTCTCCCATAATAGTCTCGTGTCCAAGTTGGGACATTCTGGTCTAGATGGGTGAGCAACCATCTGCTTGGATTATTTAGCTAATCGGTTGCACTCTGTGGGGAAGACAGTGCTGAGCAGAGTACTGCAGGGACCTGTCCTGGCCGCCATTCCATTTAGCATCTTTGTCAATGACCTGAAGGAGGCAGTGGAGTGCTGGCTTATAAATTCTGTGGATGACACCATATCATAGGATGGGGGGAATCAGTCAATATGCTTGTGGGCAGGCTGGAGGAATGAGCCAACAGGAACTTCATGAAATTTGACAAGGTCAAATGCAAAGTTCTTCCTTGAGGAAGTGGGGCTCTGGCTGGGGCTGCCTTGCTGGGGAGCTGCACTGCTGGAAAGGCCCTGGAGGCACTGGTGGACAGTGAGCTGAGTGGGAGCAAGACGTGCCCTGGCAGCAAAGATAACTGTATGAACAGCCAAGAGATTGAGGGACTAGATTGCCATTCTTCTCAGTACTTGTTAGCTCACAGCTAGAGCACTTTGCCCAGTTTTGGGACCCCCCCAGTTGAAGACAGACATTGGCACACTGTACTGATATCTGCAGAGGCCCATCAGATTGATCCAGAGGCTGGATCAGCATATGAGGAGAGGCTGAATCAGCATATGAGGAGAGGCTGAGAGAACTGGCCTTGTTCAGCCTGGAAGAAGGGTGGCTCTGAGGGGACCTAATATCCGCTCCTAAGAGAGGGTGGTCAAGAAGATGGAACCAGACTTTCCACTGGAGCATGGCAGAAGAATAAGAGTCATCGAGCATAAGTTGAAACAGGACAGGAGCTGGCTATATGCAAAGAGAAACTTTTTCACAACAGGACAGTCAAGCATTGGAAACCTGAGAGGTCACGGGATCTCCACCCTTGGAAGTTTTCAAACCCCAGCATAGAATCATAGAATGGTTTTGGTTGGAAGGGACACTTCCCATCAGACCAGCTTGCTCAAAGCCCCGTCCAACCTGGCCTTGAACCCCTCCAGGGATGGGGCAGCCACAGCTTCTCTGGGCACCAGTTCTAGTGCTTGCCGTCCTCACAGCAAAGAATTTCTTCCTAAAATCTAAAATCTAGGCATGTGATGGTTAAGGCCAGCCCTGGCTGTGGCAACCGTGATGGCGGAGTTTTCTGTCCTGAGAGAAGCGAGTAAGACCTGGACTTCAGGAGAGCTGTTTTGGCATGCTTGAGGATCTGCCAGGAAAGATCCTATAGAAAAATGGGTATCCCTGGAGGACAGAAGGGCTCAGGGAAGCTGTCTGAACTTCAAGGACAACCTCTTGAAAGCAAAGGAGAATGATCAGACTAGTGTGCACAGAGTTGAGCAGGCCTGGCAGGAGACCAGCACAGTGAAGCAGGGCATTTCTGACAGACCTCAAACGTAAAGAGGGAGTGCATCCTGCATTGTTATGTGATACTGCTGGGCTCTGTCTTAATTTTCATCTCACTCTTGAGAGCAAATTAAGAAGAGCATGCAATTCGAACATTATCATGATGTGAAAAGATTATTCCAATAGTAAGAAGTAAAAGACACCAAGAGCAGACAAAAATGTCCTGCATGGACCTTTGATTTAGCCCAGTATCCCATCTTCACTGGGACCATAACATGTGCCCAGAGAAGAGTACACACACTGTCAAGTACAATTCTTCTCACAAAAACTCTTCCAACCTGCAGCTGTTTGCAGTTCGAGGAATTACATGCAGTATTATCTTTGCGGATTTTAAAGTGTTTATGCTTTCTTAAAATTTTACAGTGTTTAACAGCTTGATTACAGGAATGGAATAGGAAATACCTTTTCAACTTCCTTGTGGTAAGAGATGTGAAAGTACAGAATAGAAATATTTACTGAAGATTACTGGTGTTTCTACAAACTTCTTAGAAATGTCGTGAAATCCTGGGTCCAGTACCCTACAAACCAGCTGAAAGGGTTGTGTCACAGCTCTAGTATATGCTTTATCCCGAGGGCTGTGTGAGGGCTGAGGGCTCCCTGCTTCATCACGTGCCCAGGAGATCTTGAGCTGACTGTGCTAGACTTTGGATTTAAAAGATTGAAACTATGTTCTGTGTCCAGAATTTTTAATTGTCTACAGTACAGCATCATTAATTTCCTCTGTGTGGAACGAACTGACAAATCTTTTCTTCTGTGTGGGACGGGATGAAAGCATTGGGGTATTTCATTGGGTCCAAAGATTTGAATTTGCTATGGGGAGGAAGAACTGTCTGTATTGTGCAAGCTGTCTAGCAACCCCTTGATGTTTCCAGGGCAGTGCTTGCTTTAAGGGCTTCGCTCTTTAAAATGTTCATGCTCTTTTATTATTCTGCTGATACTAAGACTTTGTGAAAGAATACAGGCAGTTAAAAAGACATTAGTTCAGCTAAAGCTGAAGAGAGTTTTTGACTCCGTGGCTTCTGCTTCTCCAAAGTGTCAGTCCGCAGGAGTTCTCAAACCAACCAAACAAATAAATTTGTTTAAAAGGTCTCTCACACAGGTGTTTGTGTCTCACACTGAATCAAAACTGTAGACTTCCGATTCTAAAGTGAAACAGAAGTACCAACTAGTTTTTCATTCCCATAGAACAGAAGTATTTGAACAGTAAAATATTTTAGTCATGTAGCTGAAAGCTAGAGTGAATATTACAGAAATAGACAAGATAGTCCAGTAGATTTATAATAATCACTTACAGTTCCTTTCTCTTATGGCTTACCTGCCTGAGTTATTCACAATTAAGAACCAACTTTTCCATATAAGGGTATAGTTGCCCATTTCTAAGATCAGATCATTACATCTTCCTCTTAACCTACTTCAAATTATCTCCTCTGCTAACTTATTTGGAAAAGGGAAAATAGAACTGTTAATATAACTAACATAGTTTAGCTAAGGTGTTAAAATACCAATAAAAGTTGGCAAGATTGTAATTTGGCACTTTGTAGCTGGTCATGGTGACACTTTGATGTCACCTTTGACACTTCACCTTGTCCAAGAAGACGTACTAACAAAGGTTGACTTCCTCAAGGGCAGCTTTTACTTATGATGGGAAACACTTGTTTTTAAAAACTCATCATGAACATGCACCCTTTATTTTTAGTCTGGAGAGACCCAGCACTTTTTTAGTTCAAACAGGACAGATTTATTGTACATTGTTGAGAGCAGTGACTCTCAGGCTGCTTTGAGCTAAGCCTCACTTGAAAAAAAGCAGCCATGATGTGGGCCTTGTGGATCCAGCTGGTATCTTGCAGGGTTCGCTAGCTTCAGTTCTGCGCTCCAGCTTTTCAGTCATGTGCTTGTACCCTGCCACTGAAACCTGCCCCGCTAATGAGGAACTGATGTCTTGGGGATAACTCTTTCTGAGCACATCTAAGGGCTGGGAAGGTGTTGGTGTTACTTCTCTGGAACATAGTAGACTCTTTCTTCCAGTGCTTGGATGTTCCTTGCTTCCTTCTCAGATCCGGGAGCTGGTTCCTGAGTCCCAGGCCTACATGGATCTGTTGGCCTTTGAACGCAAACTAGACCAGACCATTATGCGGAAGCGTGTGGATATTCAGGAAGCGCTGAAGAGGCCAATGAAGGTATGTAATGAAAAATCTGTAGATTGAGTTAGGGGGAAAAAATGGTGGAACGATCTTTCCATTAAAAGTCCTGTTAGCAGAGATATTTTGAAACAGGTCAAAGAAAACTAACAGTAAGCAGCTGGGGAGCAGCATGCATCGAAAAGCAGTGGAGAAACTACTGTGGCTATTACCAGGTCTAGCTTCTGAAAGCCTTTGCTAAGGGGAATGATAGCTTCTGCATAAATAAACACTGGGTTTAGAACTTTGTATTAGAATGTTTAAAAAGAAGACAATAAGAGATTAGAGGTGTGTGCTAAAGAGAGATATTGAATTTCTATTAGAATTCAGTCGAAAGCTAAACTTGTGCAATAACGGAACATATACTGGGAAGAATTATTTACAGAAATAGTGTTAAAGATCCTGCAAAAATGTACATGTTTACATAGCCCGTAAAAAGATGATTCATGTAAGAAAAGTAAGGATAGCATTTTCTGTGATTTTTATGAGATCAAGTCCAGTATTTCACCGTTCATAATAGCCTACTGAAATGGTCATTTCATAAGTTTTCTGAGTCTATTCAATTGAATCATGGAAAACTTTAGGTAGGAGGAAACTATGGAAGTCGTCTAGTTGAACCTCCTGCTCAAAACAGGGTTGTCAAGGCCTTGTTGCGTTTTGTAAATTTCTAAGGATAGATGTTTCACAACCTCTTCAGGCAATCTGTTGGAATGTTTGGCCACTCTCATTGTGCGGAATTGCTTGTCATGTCTTACTTAAGTTCTTGTGACTGTATTGATTGCTCTTATTCATATAGTAAATTCATGAAGAGTTTTGTAGCTGTATGTCTATTGTGAAGTAAAGCTGTCATTCTTGTCTTTACCACAGTAATGGGTATCAGCCCAACTAAGATCAAGATTCCACTCTGTCACTGTACAAGTACCTGATAAGATGTGGAAGGCTTTTACCTCTGATATTTTTTCCAATTTATATATATGCAACATAAAAAAGAAAGAGAAGAAACAGTTAAGTTCTGTGGATATATCTATTTCATAGATAGGAAATTGAAGTAAAGATGATTTAAATCACAAGTTTGTAGGGAAAAAATATTGTATATAATAGATTGGACTCTCAGAAGAAATAATTTGTCATAGCTCCTTAATGTGGGTAGAACACCATTATTTAAGTGACCTAGGAACTTGGCCATGTTTAAAGGACTGATATGCATAAGTCTACAGGAAGATGTTTATTTTTTGACAAGCTCTTTAACTAGGGAATTGACTAGTACATGAGTTTTCACCTCTCAGCTGTGAGAGGTGGAGATATTCAGGGGCTGTAATGAGCAAGAGTATAGGAGGCGCAACAATACAGAAACTGTAGACAGAACATTCTGTTTCCATCTAGGGCTCAGCAAACACATTTTAAATATCACTCAGCTAGTTAACATCTGAAGAATGCTGAAGAATGATCTAGCAGATGTTTTTTGAATTCGTGTGTAGACTTAGCTTGCAGCCGCTATGAAATTCAAGACCTGTCAAAGTAAAGCTAAGACTAGATAAATTTGGGCTGTTCTGATGTTAAGTTTTTTCATTTTGTTACAGTTGGAGCATTGGTAACAGCAACAAAAATTATCTCTATATTTAAATCTCTTATCAAAGCTCTTGTAATTCTGAAATATTTGCCCCAAAACAGTGGTTCCCAAACTGGGATTATAATCCTGGGAAAAATTTCAATTTTTCTGAGGTATGTGATAGTACGTAGGGAATATGCAGGACTACTCAGAATTATCAGTTTTACTGGCAGCTATCATATTGGTCACAGCGGCTGAGTTAGTAGCCGGAAACAGTCTTTGGGGACCATACATTTATGGTCTAATATTGCTCAGGCTGGTCTTTTCTGCCTGAAGACTAATTATTCAGGAGAAATTTAAGGGAGAAATGTTTCAGCCACTTTGGATTAGGGCAGTGCATAAAGTGTACTGGGCCTACTGATGCTACGAGGACCTTTTGTGAAGAGCTGCTATGTTCAGACAGATGACAGGAGTGGGATTGCAAGGAGACCTTGGGGTTGAAATGGGGGAAATGGCTTTCACCACCCTCTAGCTCAGTTTGCTGCTGTCACCAGCCCCTCTCTGCTGCCAGCTTTTCCAGTCTAAGTCTTGCTCTTAAGGCAGTCTTTTTTCTGGTACTGGTGTGTCATCTCCTCTTCTGTCAGTCCTGCATTCTTGGATTGCATCACTCACGAGAGTCTCAGAATTCCTCGCATGCAGAGCAGCATTTAGTGCATACCACCCATCACAGGAGCCTTTATGGAAGATTCACCTACTGAGTGTGCAGAATTCCAGAAGGGACTTTTTTTGGAAGGAGTCAGGCAGACAGGGCTGTTTAGCTGCAGTGTGACCACAGGTACAGATATAGCAAGCTCCATGGCCTGAAGGAATTGGAAACCATATGGCTCAACTCCAGACAAGTAGATGTCATTAAAGAAGAATGCATTACTGAGCATCTGGACAGCTAGAGCCGCAGTGGACTTTGGGAGTGGGATTTATTTGTTTAAGTACAGACATCTACATTTTCACTGAATTTCACTGAATTTTTTGGAGTTGGAAGGGACCATAGAGATCATCTAGTCCAACTCCCCTGCCAATGCAGGACCACCCAGAGCATGTCAGAGCATGCCTCTCAGGACTGCATCCAGTCGGGTC
>BJBW01004329.1:5468-24826 GCA_004320125.1 Scolopax mira
CTTCCAACCTAGACAATTCTATGATTCTATGATTCTAGATTACACAGGAATGGTATCTAATTTTAGCAGTGGGGGACGATAAGAATACCGCTGTCAGTCAACTTGAAAAATATGCCCTTTTTCATGCTGTGTTCTATGCATAAATCCAGAGCCTGCTTATTGTATGAAATAACTGAAATGAAAGATAGAGATTTAATAAAATGCAATAAAATATGTCTTTGCTATAAAGTTAAGAGATGAACAAAAAATTCTGAATTTATACATATGGTAAATGTCCCCTTCAAAACTATTTTAAAACACAATGAAAAAACATTGCAACTGAGACATCAAACTTTCATCAGTCTTTCATACTTTCATACTTTCAAACTTTCATACTATCAAAGGTGTAGTGTAGTAGCATGAACAAAGGCATTGTACCATTAAGTTATTAAAAATATTTTGAATTTTTCAGATTGAAATATTAACATTAAAAAATAAAAACAAATTTCAAACACAATTATTTCTTTCAAATGTGAAATAAGTTCAATTTATTATTTTTCTGGCAAACATTATTTTCAATAACTAAAATTGTTATTACCAAAACTATGTATAAAAACAAATGACTTTGTATCTCTCTTTGCAAGAGATAATCAATGACCATGAATAACTTGATATTTGATTATGGTTTCTAACAGGAAAGGAGAAATCAAGCTGTTATAAAATAAACTATGTTTTGCTTTGTTTTGGGAATGATTTGAAACTATTAATACCTCTTTAAACTATTTTTGCTATTTTTAACATAGTGAAACTGTGAAAACAATAAAGTAAAAGTCTATTAGGGAGAATAGCTTAGGCATTATAGCTATTCAAAGGGAGAGAGACACAGAAGTTCGATACATAATAAAATGAGATTTCTCCCACACTTTCCCCTGCCACAAGTAGGTGCTGGAGAAAGTAGCCAAAAGCCTTTCAAAACTTTAAACAGTTGTATGTTTAAATAAATAGAAAAGAGTCAGATCAGAAGTTTCTTACAACACTGCTCAAATTTCTGTTAAACAAAGTTAAATAAAGCAGTTAACCAAATTTGATTTCATTTGAACTTCATTTATTGATATTTCTGGTGAAATCATTTTAGCATGTCTAATCTGATGGAAACCTCACAGGGGGGAAATAAGCAAGATGATCAAGTCCTGTAAAGCTTTATTGCCATTAGTGGTGACATCTCTCCATAATTACACAATAGAATTAAAAAAATAGGGGGCCCCATACCAAACTGTTAATTGTCTGTTTTTATTAGGTAACCAGTAACAACCAGGGGGAGGGGGAGATGCTGCTTCAAAATAATGCACAGATTAAAGAAGCAATTAGCTGAGTTTATTGTATTTTTATCTGCTATAGATATTAAAATAATTGCATAATATATCAATGAAAAGCATTTTCTAATTGTTTGGTATTTGGTTTTGGACATCCTGTATGTCTCTAATGCACTAAGTTCTGGAAATATATATATATATTACTAATTGTCCTTTTATTGAAGCAATTATAAATCAGAAACAGAGCACTTTTAACACATGATATTTTATTTGAAGTTATCTGGACTAAGCATTTCAAATCACAGTTTTTCTGAATTATTATTTTTTCTTTAAAAGTTTTGTCCCTTTTTCTCTATTTTGATTGTTTTTCAGTTTCTTTATTTCCTCTGGGGCAATAAAAAAGGACCTCTAGGCATGGGTTTGTCTTCTAATTAGCACAGAAACCATACAGAAAATCCACTGGGGTAGTCCAGACAAAGCAGAATAAAGAAGTTATAAGATAATTCCATTTAGCATCTGATTAATGAATCATTAATAGTTTTCAATAATTTTGCACATTTTAACAAGAATCTAAGTATTGTCCCTTCTCAGATATATTTTGCTTAAGGATGCCTCTATTGCTCTATGCTACATAGATGTTTGCAGCAGCTAAACAAAACCATTTTATTCCTTCTAATCTTTTTAATGCTGGCAACACTAGACTGGCCAAACAAAACCGTTTAGTTCCTATTAATCTTTGTCATGTTAGAAGCCAGTATTGTTGCTTTTAATACAATTTAAAAGAATAAATATAATATCTAAATATATTAGTGGTTAATGAACCTTTCTTCCAGACAAATGTTTATGCCTGTGGTTCTTCTATAGTTCAGTGAGAAGGACTGGAAGAATGGTAATAGTTGTCTGCAACAAGAGGGATGAATTTTTCTTGGAAGATATCTTTCTGGCTCTGTTGGCTTCAAAGGGAGTCTAGATGACTCGGTTAGCCTAGAAGCCTCAACCAGTCATTATTTTTGATAGTTTTGGAAGGTATGAGCTTAATATTAATTGTATCTATTCATACCTGGACATGACAGGAAAATGACAGCAGAGGGCATTTTCATTTAATCATGCAAATCAGATGAAAGATCCTTGGAAGGGGCAGCAAGACATCCTCTAATACACGCACCTGCTCCAACTCCTGCACAATAACATGTACTGGTATAATGTGTCACATACTCCAGTAGAGTTACTGACTGTATGTATATTCACCCTTGCTGTAGGTGTCGTGAGTCCAATGTTGGCTGGAACTCTGGCTGGACCTTTTAATAACCTCTGTGCCTGGGCTTTGGCCAAGAATCCATAGAACATTTCAACAGGTGTCTCTCCATCTGGTGTGTTAATTAACCTTTTTACTGTGATAGGTTGCTTTTACTGCTCAGTGTTATCATAAGCCTAAGGAGAATAAAAATGCTATCAGTGAAGAGAGGCCAGGGACTGCCAAAGATGTGTTTAGGTTCCATAAAAATAGGAGGAAGGGCTCTCACAATAAAAGCTCTGACAGTGGTTTTATCACCACAATCTGTCACAGCTCCTGGTATAAGATAATGTTGAGCTTTTTCAAAAACAGAACAACAAATTGAAAAGAAAAACCTGTTTCATTTCCATCTGAAAATAATTCTATTTTGTCACAAAACAAACTTGAATGAACTTGAAATTCATCAGACTCTCGGAGGAGCAGATGATATTCCTGAAAAGCAAACAAAGAGAGACAAAGATGCTGCAACATTTAATTCCCTCTTTAATTTTTCAGAATGTTTGCAAATAATTTTCTATGCATAGAGACAAGCTGAATAAGAACGCATCACATCAGAGGTCTGCCTGTGTTATCCCATACAATTATCTCCAATATAATATTATACAATATGAGCATATGGATAAATAATAAATTATAATAACAATAGTATTTAGTTTCTTTATCTGCTATTTGAAAGAGAGAATAACTAACATAGTTAGTTACAGATATAGAAAATAAATAATGATGTGTTGCAAATGACTATAAGAGTATGGCCAAATATAAGAAAATATTGTAAAAGACATGTTTTACATATGTAAGGGAATGTGAAAGGAAACAGACTAACAGGTTTGAATGAAAGAAAATCCGGTGCTATCTTTTGTGTTTTAACACTACAAATCTTAGGAAAAATAATTATTTTTTTATTAAAATATGTTCTGAGAAGAGCTTTCACCACATTTATGGTGGTAGTCAGAACACTTTGAGTGAGTGATTGACCAAATTCTAGATTAAGAATTTAGTCACCTGTACTGCATATAGCAAAGAGACATAGTACTGCAGAGGAAAATTCTATCTTAATTCTGTATTGCCATCTGTCACAGTCTCTCTCCCTTTCTATTGACTATCCCGGGAACATAAAGATTATACTTCTAATTTCAGCACTTCGGTAATTAAAATTATAGGGAAGAGAATAAATCCTTGAGGTTCAAAGTTGTCTCCAAAACAGCATTGAAAGGCTTTTGTTTTCATTTTTCTGAGGAACAGAAGATTGTTTCTTGTGATTTATTCTCATTAATACAAATAATAATGTCATTTTCACTTGACTCCATTCAAAAAGAAAAATGCAGAATAAAAAAAGTGTAATTTTTATAATACCGGTGCAGACATTCACAAATGTAGTGACATATGGAAGCAGATTCTTCAAGAAAAAATTCTTCTGCACATTCACAGAACTGAAAAGTAAAAATATTCTTATGAATGACACAGAAGACTACAGCAGAGGCTGAACAGTAAGTGAATTAATAATGAAGTCTCAAAGACACATATGTCTTTGCTGATGCCCCACAAAAAAAAGGATCAGAGATATATAAATATAAATAAAAAAAAAATTTTAGTAAATATGATAAGATATTTAAGGTTTGGAGTGAGAGGAAATAAATATTGGATTGTATTTAAGTGGCCGAAAGGGTTTCTAAATATTAAGATGAAGTCATATTGTGACATTAGTACCCTTTGCTATCCAGATAGGAACTAAAGGAATCTCAAACATTATATATGATATTGTATGTGATAGTGGATGCACAGTTGCATAAGCATGCCTTGGAGCCCAGGAAACAAGAAAGGGGCAGTTGTCATATATAACATTAACCAGAAATGAACAAACATGTATAAACAGACAAGCTTTATGTCATACCCTAAGAACCAATAGGATTAGCGTTTATCAGGCTCTGATGTCAGCATATTCCAGAGATGAGTGCCTTTCAATACAAATGACCTCCACAAGATATTCTGGTTTTGATATAACCATCATGAGTTTCCTCCTTGTTCTGCCCATATAGTCATTTACTCTTGTACAGGAACAAAAGTAATTTTGAGGTAATTTTAAAGCATTTTATGCATTTGATTGACATGAGAATATTTCACTAGATGTCAAAGAATGGAGAATTTTATTAAAAACTTATAAGTATTTCCATTAATCTCTATCATTGTGGGAACAGGTCTTACTTTTCCGGACTTTGCAGTTGATGCTGGGAAATATGATAATATTTCATATCTAGAATTCACTGCATGAAGTTTCCTCAACACTGTGCAAACATGCATAAACAAAGCAAGACCAAGAGAGTGAGAAACAACCAGGTGTTTTCCCATTGCATTTTCTGTCTTATGTACGAAATAACTCCAATCTTCCTTTTCTTAATCTAAACTATTCATTTGTTCTCAGGAAATATCATCCCAACATTATTGAGGTTTCCACGGTTTGTATTAAAGATCAAAGAAGCTGATCAGAATATATCATTAGAACAGCAACAGAATGACCTATTTATTCACTGAATAAAGTTTTCCTTCAGAGAAGCTTGCAGCTTAACTGGGGATTAGTGACAAAAGCAGAAATGGAATGAAGGGGAACATTAAATTTTATAAAATGCATATAGATCTCTTGTATTTGGTAAGGTGGGAAGGTAGTATAGAAGCTGTGCTCACTGCTGTGCGTTGGTGAATTTTACCAACAATACTTTAGGATTCAGTAAAACATTGTGTAAGTTTTTTGTTTTTTCTTGTTTAGTGGTTAAATTGGGGATTTTTTGGTTTTAGTGGGCAAGACCTTTGGAGCAGGGCTTCGTGCTTTCTGTACATATCTTTCTGCAAATATTTTTCTGCAGTGCTTAGCAGAATGGAGCTTGAAGTTTCAGAGCCTCCAAACAATGAGGAGTTTCTCAGCAGAACACACAGCACCCATTTTCTCCCCTTTGTCATGGAGTGAGATGAGGAGAATAACCCTGCCAGACAGAGAGGGAGGGAGATGATATATATGGACTAAAGAAACAAGAGGACCGGTTGGATTTGACAGTCCTGCTCTCCTTCAGGGAACAGAGAAGTAAGAGTGGTGTGTTTATAGCTTCCTGGTAGGTCCTGCTGATAAGCAGTGGTTGTCCTCCCATGAGTGTTTCTCCCTGAATACTGAGTAGTTGTCATGGTTTAGGCCCAACTGGCAACTGAGCACCATGCAGCCACTCTTTCACTTACCCCATGACGAAGAGGATCGGAACAGTAAAAGAGAGAAAAAAACTCATGGATTGAGATAAAGACAGTTTAACAGGCAGAGAAAAGCCGCATACACAAGCAAAGCAAAACAAGAAATTCATTCACCACTTCCCATCATCAGGCAGGTGTTCAGCCATCTCCAGGAAAATGGGCCTCCATCATGCTTAATGCTTATTGGGAAGACAAATGCCATAACTCCAAACGTTCCCCTTGCCCTTCTTCACCCAGCTTTATATGCTGAGCATGTTGTCACATGGCATGGAATATCCCTTTGTTCAGTTGGTGTCAGCTGTCCTCCCTGAGTCCCTTCTGAGCTCCTTGTGGCCACCCAGCTTGCTCACTGGTGGGGCAGTGCGAGATCTGTGTAAGCACTGCTCAGCAGTAACTAAAACATCCCTGTATTATCAATCACCGCTGTTTTCAGCACAGATCCAAAACATAGCTCCATATTAACTACTATTAAGAAAATTAACTCTATCCCAGCCAAATCCAGCACAGTAGTAAACCTGCGGTTTCACACCAGTTTTGGCTGAGTAGACAACGGGACATGAATACTCTAAGTAAGCCTGTGAATTACTTAGTAGCTCTGTAAATATAATCATACATCACATCACATTATCCCAGAATTTCAGGGGCAGCAGACTTCCAGTACACATTTTTTAAAATTTCTTTTGAAAAAATATTAATATAAAGAGATTTTTAATACTTTTTCCCCAATCATTGGAATGCAATACAGAAATTTCTTGACTTTGTTACTTTTAGTATGTTCCAAACTTCTGTCTTACCTTAGAAAAGAAAGGACAAAAAGTCTTTCCTGAATTTTATATCTTACTGGAAGAGCTCTGTGAAAAAGAGAAATACTAGGAAAATGCATTAAGAAAAAGGGTTGGGCACCAGAGAGCTTGCAGAAAGTATTTGTTTCCTCCGAACGTTTTTCCCAGTTTCCTTACAGTTGTGACTACTGTTTTATTTGTAAAGCAACTACCCAGTACTTCTAAAGTCTGCAATAGGGTTTTTCATTTAATAGGAAAATTAACAATTAATGAAATAATTTACACTGTATAGCAAGGACAGAATGTCCCCACTACATTTCAAGATAATACATTTTAATTTTTATTATGATTACTGTTATCTATTACTCATAAAAAATATTTTTTTTCTGTGGTTACATAATCTGTCTCATATAATAAATTAAATTGACCTAAACCTTATGCCTTCTTT
Organism: Scolopax mira; assembly: GCA_004320125.1. Classification (NCBI taxonomy): domain Eukaryota; kingdom Metazoa; phylum Chordata; class Aves; order Charadriiformes; family Scolopacidae; genus Scolopax; species Scolopax mira. The sequence goes on from BJBW01004329.1 coordinate 12,516, forward strand.
CAGTCTATTAATTTTCAGATCTGGCTTTTTCATAGAAAATAGATAAATACTTTGCTGGAGTATAAAGACCAAAAAAAAAGAATTAGAAAAAATTTAAACTTAATTATAGAAATGTTTTCTTAACTTCACTTTGCATACATAATGGTTGCTGCACAATGTATAGATTTGATATAAACAATCATAATGAAAGAGCAATTATTTTTGACAAACATATCCATATTCTTTTAATTTTTTTAGACATTATCAATTATTATCATCTATAGGTCAAGAAGTAACTAGTTACATATGAAGTAAAATCTGCATTTGAATTTGTATAGGTGTTGTGGAAAAAAAAAGTAGCTAACATAAATTAACATTTCTATGGGCAATGTAAGGCTTTATTTCATTTATACATAATTTATCTGTATCTTAGTTAGCAATATAGGACTAAATTACTGATTATTATTTTCAACACATCTGTAACATTTTCAGTTGTGGATCTTAAATGTGAATAAAAATTATACACAATATAAGTACTCTGATTTTTATACTATGAGATGTCATATACTTTCTACAATTAATCTTGAATGTTTTAAAGCTGTAGCATATAATCTTGGAAAGTTGCTACTCTAGAAGAATCAAAGTTTAATTTCTTTTGTTGAATTTCACATCTGTCCTTGGGGACTTACAGATTAAAACAGACATTAGACATTTACATGGACACAGACCTACAAAAAGCTAGATTATGTAAAAATAAAACAAATATTATTAAAGTACATATAGATCCTTCTCGTAGATATATATTAGCATATATCATGCATATTTGCCATACCTCAGAATCACATAGAATACAAAATTACTTAATTCTACATTATATCATCTACAAAAAATTCTTTGTTCTATACATGTATCTCTTTTATTCAAAGATAACAGTCATCACCATGAGTAAATAGTGACAGTGTTTATGGTTTTTATTTGTACACATACACATGTATGTGCCATACCCACCTGTGCCTGCTGAAATCACACTGAACATAAACTGTCCACAAAATTCAGGACTTCTTTGTTTTTGTGTATTTATTCACTGTACTTCATATTCATATTCAGTTTTCTGCTGAATATGAGCCTGACTTAAGAAAATGTTAAGTACCACTCAAGTGGGTATGCTGCTCACAGAATTTTAATTGTGCAGTTATTTAAACATGCCGCTACATTGCTTTTAAGTGAATGTCTTTATGCACAGTTAATCAGAAAGGTAAAGACTTTGTTCTGTTACATGCTTTTACAAAGGAATTCAAAATTTTTTGTAGTTAAATTTACAAGGCATTTTAGAAAAGTATTGTAAAAATATCAGTTCCATGTCCAAACCTTAACTGAACATATAGATCGGATATGAACTCTGACATACAACAGGTAAGCTGTAAACTGTCAAAGAAATTACTGAAATCAAGAACCAGGTGATGGGAGCAATCTCTTGACATCCAGTAGGAGAGAGTTTTAAAAATAATTTTTTGCTACCCTGTTAAAAACTAACTGAAATTATGTTTCTTTTTCAAAGCACAGAATATTAGCCAAGTTGCAATTTTTAATTTTCTATTTTCTTATACCAATTAGAAACAGAATCCTTATAAAACTTGACCTCATGTCTGGTACTAAACTTAATAAGTATTAAGGAGATTTAAATAAATCTATATTATAGCCAAACTTAGTTAAGATTTCAGAGATAATATCTTCCTATATTCATCTCCCATGTTGATCAAACCAAACAGAGCTTCAAATAAAAGTGCTCCTGGCACTAAACCAGAATATTGACAGTTACTGAAACAATTAATAGCAGAAGGACCAACATTTAGGTACAAAAAAAAAGAGTAAAGAAAAGGCAAAACAGATTTATATACTCCGATTTGATTTTAAGTTAATTTTGTTTTTACTTTTCACCAAAAGCATCAAGTAACTGTCATGAAACATTTCATTCTCTCTAAAATATATAAACCATTTTTAAAAACACGTGCTATTAAACTTTTTTTTTTTTTCTTAAAGGAGTTCAGGAAAATAAATGTCATGAGAATTTTAAGAAATGTAGTCAGTAGGAGCTATTCTTTTTTTTCCTTAATCAGTGTTGTTAACAATGTTGATAACAGAATAATGAACATAACTACTGCAACTTGATTAAGTTGGTATAACACATCAGTGGAAATTTTGACTCATTGAGCTTTTTCCTGACTTGATGTGATATCAAAAAAAAACATTTTAGCATATAATTTGATGGTACTGCTGTGCCACCTAAAGGTTAGCTCCTGCAGAAAAGGGCAGCCCTCTGTCCACTCTTAAAGTTGGCCACACATCTTCCCCCTCTCCCTTTTATTTTGTACCAGAACAAAAACTTGCCTGAATGGTTGTTGAACTGTTTCAGGCAGTTAAATGGCAGTTAAATGTGGGGTTTTTTTTGGCCATAGTAATTTTGTATGAGTTTAACTCCCTGAATGGACTCACTCATCAGAGAAGAATTAGGGAATAGGAGAGGGGAGGACAGAAACTGCCTTTTTTGAGAGTAGAAACATTGAAAAAAATGGTTGGAAGACACCGTTGATGATCATATAGCCTAGAGTCCCACTCACAACAAGGGGTTGGGAATAGCTAGTCAGAAAATTGGCTTAGCTGTAACATCAGTCAACACGCTTTTGTTCAAAGAGCATAAAATTGTTGTATCAGTATTTGAGAAACTTGCCTGGGTAGCAGATTGTCCACCATTAAATTACAAGACTGTAAGTCCTGCTTATGTAGCAGTTCTATAGCAAACATAGCCATGCTGCAACTGTATGGATACAACTATACATTATGCTTCTCTATGCATTAATGCATCTAGTCAATTAATGCAAATGTAGCTAACAGACAGACAGTAAGCAAGGACACTGAGAGGGAGAAGGGACTATTTTGAAGAAAGAGCTAACCAACCTAAAGAAGAGTCCTAACAAGGAGCTACATCCCTTCCATTTCCACCACTCAGCCTTAATGTTTTTCCTTTTATTGATGCAGCTTTTGCAGGTGTGGGCAGGGGATGCCTCGGGTTAGTTTATTTTCTTACTTCAGGGTATTATTTGTCTGACAGCTGCATAACGGGAGAAAAAAACATAGTCATTTTACTGTCCTGCTGAAATGGTTATCATATATCTAGGATTCTTTTTAGAGAAAGTTTCTTTTTTCATTCCTCAGAACAAGCTGTGAAAGCTTAGCTCATGCATGAGTCTTCCTTGTAATTTATATCTGAGATAACTTTGGTGTTAATCACTGTACCTTCTACGTTTATACAGGCAACCCATACACTAAGGATTATTCTGTCTTCCTCCCTCAAGGAACATACAGATATATTGAAATAAAATGTATTCAAATATTTTGTAACACATGGAATATATGGAAATAATTTCTCATGATAATTAATCTTTGTTCTATTATACTGGTACTGTATATGGTCTCTGTGATCACACATAATATATCTTTAGGGCATAGATCATTGCTTCATTTTATTTATGTTCTTCTCAGCCTGACTGCATATTACAAGCACTCTTTCTTGCTAATTAACTCCAGTGATCCCTTTAAGTCCTGATTAAGTTCTATTATTAAATTATTAAGACCTTTCCCTAGTGTCGTAGGCTTTTCCCTTCTAATTTTAGATGACTTTTTAAAGCAATAAATATTCTTATAAAATAATTTTTTGCCTTTTTTCAAATGCACATATTTCAAGAGTGTCAAGCTGGCAAAGTATTAGAGTTAGAGCTTATAAAGTAAGGGATTTCACCTGGAATGACTTTGAAAGACATGTATGGTGAACTTTCTTATTCTAAGTGATCTAGCATTATCCAATGGATTGTAGAAAAGTTAATTCCTACACAAAGAAGCAAAAAAAACCCAAAACAAAACAAAACAACCAACCAAACAAACAAACAAAAACCTCAAGTAACCAAACCCAAACAAAACAGAAACACCATCAAATGAAACCAATCAAACAAACAGAAAACCAGAAAGAAATCCTGGACTTTCTTCCAAACCCTTGGAATACTGCAAGTAGTAAAATTATTTTCTGCAAAAGAAATAAATTTTTGAAAGAGAAGTGCATATTACATTACACTTTATTTTAGTTCTTCATACTTTATTTATCAATGTCTTTGTAGAAAACAAAGGTTTGCAAATATAAAAGAGAGGAATAAAAGAGGGAAGTGTGGCATGAAAGTGCTCTCTTGCATAGACACATATATGTAGACATGCACACAACTTTATACTCATTGCCACTCATATATGTTGTTGTAAAATTTTTATTTTTTTTATCCTTTACAGTTGTATCCAATAGACAATTTATTCAATATTCTAAATAAAGATATCCTTTTGAATGAGAAAATCAAAACACTTTCAAGAAAATATCCATACAAAGTTTCGAATTTAATAATAAATCCCCTTTTCTGATACTATTTACTAATTGAAGATATCCAACCGGAAGTATTTTCTGTTAATGAAAAATATTTTTTATAAAAACTTAATCCCTTTCCAAATATATTGTCCATTTTTGAGTCACTGCATTCACCACTGTTTGCAGGTATCAGTACAGTTCCACCGTTGTTTTCAAAGCAGGCTGTTTAGTCTCTGTTGAGTTAGGGTAAAAATTGACCAGAAGGATAATCCATGAGAAGCACAGCCTTGGAGAATGAATTATGACTCCTATGTTTATGTCTTATTTTATTTAACGAGATGGATAAACAGACACACATCTTTCTTTCAGAATACAAAGTCAAAGTGAGATTTGGGGGAGGAGAAAGTGAGAAGACAGTCAACTAAATTTTAGACTAATGGCATAGCTACTTGTATATAACAAGACTTCTATGAAAGGTCCCTTTGGATTTTTACAGGTTGATTTTTATTATTCATTTTTTGGGCTTCCCGCACATCTTTATTAAGCTGAATAATCTTTCTTAAAATACCAACTGAAAATGGTATGTTAGCTTTGCATCCATAACAAAACTCAAAAAAATCCCTTAAGAATTGACACTTTTCTGGTTCTTCTGCCTTAAAATTTTAGCTTCAGCTCCATTAAATGACCTGCTGTAAACTTTGGGCTTTGAAGTTTAACTTTACCTTTGTGAAGTAAGTACAAATGAAACCACATGTACACACTTTGAAAGTAATAGGATGTGACAGCACAACATGATTCAATCATGTAAGGAGATGATAGTGATATAGAAGGATTTGTCTGAATTGTCTCATCTTACCAAAAGGCTGTTGCTTTTAGCAGTTCTTTTATTGAAAGAGGTGAATTTTAGCTTCATGCAAAACAGATAGGAAGTTGGGGATAATATCCAGAAAAAGCAAATTCTGCTCTATTGGAGTAATTGTAGTAACTGGGACTTAGAGAAGGTATAAGTTCTACTGTAAGGAATAACTTTTTAATTATATATATCATAAAATCTATCACATTACAGCACCTAAATACTTACGTATCTCTGTCTCTTGCTTGTCTCTGTCTCTTTTCCACTTCTGATTTCATTTTTCATTATTGTCTTTATCTTTGGCCTAACAGTCATGCAATACGTTTGATCAAACTGAACGGTCATGCATTGTATTTAATAATTCACACTGAGATTTCAAGTGACCAAGGCTATAAACGCTGAAATACACCTGAAGTAACCACAGGAAATATTTCATTCCCTCCATAATGGCTCTGTGGTTGACACTATAGTGGTACTTTCCTGCGCGTCCACACCACCAGGTGGTAATGCCTCTTGGTATCTAGGGCCGAATTGTGTATATGGGAAACAAATTTTCATTTAGGCACCCTTTATCTGCTTTTGGAAGGAAGGATTAAACAGGTAATGGTTTATTCAGTATCCTGTCATTATTAGCTCTACCAGCCCAGGAAAATTCATAACATCATTTGCAGCCCAAACATATTTTTTTGATGGTACAGTCAATGAGTGTTTGAACAAGGACTGAAGCACAAGCTGATGAAGAATGAGTAAAGATATATTGAAAAAAGTTATGCATCTTGATTATCAGCTCCAGAGATCACACTGAAGATCAAAATGGCATAACATGCTTAATTTGCATAAGAGATCATTTCTTTTCCTAGGTAGTGATGAAAAAGGAGTGCTTTCCTGTAAACATGTTGGGCTGATAGAAAAACTGATAGAAAACAATTTTCATTTGCAGAATCACCAAGTTTTATGTAAATGTCTCACAAAGTGCTTTGTAGTGATTGAAAAATTTTACTCATAAAAAGCCCTGACAACTGTTATTAGAAAATAACAACAGAAACATGAGGTAAGCAAATGACAGGAAATTAAATCAAAAACTGGAAACAAAAACTGGGGGTCGGACTAGATGACCTTTGAAGGTCCCTTCTGACCCAGATGATTCTATGATTCTATGACTCTATGAAAGTGTATTTTGGAGAGGGTTTTGGAAAGAAATTGGAAATGTAAGCAATAAATGTATGCAAGGTGTAATCTTGTAGTGAACAATGGATTCAACTTATTTGACTGCTTTACATGTATAAAGTGTAGCTTCTGAAAGAAAATTTGCTACATTTTTTTACTTTTAATGAATGAAATTAATGAATTGAACTACTCCATGTCACAGACAGATCATATTGGCTTCAGAAATGTTCTACTGGGAGTAGACTGGCTTGTAATACTGTAGAATGAATGAACTTCCCTGGATCTATAATTGCTAATATCTTTCTCTGCAAATCCCTCTTTTGGCTCTTTGGGTTTAGTTTAACCTTTAAAATATTTTGTCCTTTGTAAAAGTTAACACTATGGTGAACTTTCTTCCAGACCTTGAAGAATATGGATATTTGTTTTTTCTTTTTATTTTTCTGATTATATGTTTAAAATACACTCTTTTGACATACTGCCTTTTGTTAAAACTTCTTTGTATTCCTGTAGAATACAGAAGTAGTTTATTATGAGCCCTTCAAAATATCCATATAGCTGAATCTGCTTTAGAAAAAATCACTTGAAAATCACTTGTATTTAAAGATAACAATTAGTGAAGTTGGTAATAGTTTTCATTTAGAATACTCTTAGTTGTATTTATGTGTCCATAGAACCTCTCTTGAGAGCAGAAGAATTTCAGTTATTTTCAGTTATTTTCAGCTGTCTTTGGCTAAGAAAAATATGAGAGACCACACATGTGAGAACATACTGCACTCTGTTGGCAGACTGTACTTTGAAAATAATTTCTTCCAACAGGTGTAAACTAGATGATGTTTTTAAGCTCCTATATTCTTGTAAGTGAGAGAAAAAAAAAACAGTTTTGGAATTGTAAAGCAGAAACTAAGCCTTTCTAATAGAGCTATTGAAATTATCTCTTTTGCAAAATATTTTGTTTTGAGAGACGTAAGATTTCATGTTATACTTCAATTTCCTTTATTAAATCATATCATGTCCCCATATTTGCAACACATTTAATTTGGGCCTTGGCTTGTGGAAGAACATCTTATAAGGGTTTGTCGTTTCAAAAAATTTTCCACCAAACTGAAGACCTTAATCTATCTCCAGCAGGAATTTTAGCTTCTGCCAATCATCAGAGGGTCCTAAGCCAAGTGTCTGTACTGCATATCAAAATTTTTGAGTTTCCTGTGATAACTAAGGTTTTGACATATGTGATCATAAACTATGAGTGCAAAGTTTTGGGGTGATTTTAGAGATTGCTTAAAATGAGAAGTTTGGTAATGATTGTATTAGTGTACTCACTCTATGGCACTGACCTTACCTGTTTTCAGAGAATAATAGCAGCAATACTGTATATTGTGCTAGGGAAAATCTTTTATGTTCCAGAGGATTTTGTCCTAGTTCTAGGATTAAAATACAAAACAAAGGAGAATTATCCTAGCTTGTCCAAATTGTGATCAAAATGCCCTGTAGTACATAAATGTTACCCTCAAGGCAGCATATAAATTCATTTTAAAGCATAAAATGAATCAGTTTTGCTGAATTTAGAATTAATAGAGAACATCTGTTTTCCCACAGTTGAATGGTAACACATGCTAGCTGAACATAATCATGAAGCAAAACCATGTAAGACATCTACAGGCAAAACTGCAGAGGTTTTTAAATTCATGCATACAAGTAGTCTCATAGGCCGAACAGAGCTAAGTGCTCTATTGTGCCATTTTCATTAATTTGCATAATCCAGTACCCTAGCCTGAGTTTTGCTTGTAGAAATGATGAAATTATATGTTTGACTTAGAGAAATGTAGAATCTAATGAAGAAGACTGTCAAATCATATAATTCAGAAGCACAACGACATTGAAGATGCTCGGGAATCTCTTTTTATTAGTCTTTACATTAACTTTTATTTCAGCAGCAGCGATATTCTGGCATGATATATTCCAAATTGTCCAGCTTGTTACAGCTATAAGAAGTTGTGGCTATACTGAAAATTTCGCTTCCAGGAAACTTTGCTTCCTTTTAGACAGTGGGAAAAAAAAAAAAAAAGGTACTATCAATATGTGCAACTACTTCTTGATTTTTTAAGGAAGTTTTTGATAAAATCATGTAATCTGACTGCCATTCTTGCTGTTTAATAAAACAGAATAATTAATACACTACAGATCTCCATAGTTCTTGGGATACTGCTAAGAAAAGAGTTGTAGAGAATAACGTTTTCATTGGTAGAATAGTTTGGTTGAAACCTCCTTGGGAGTAAAACCTTTTAGCTTTCCTTCAACCTTCTGCATTACATGCTCAGGTGTTCTGAAAATTTTCAGAAGAGTGAAGAGGAATTGCTTTCTAGGTTTGACTTCTGAAGAACACTACATTTGTGCTGAGTTTAGGACAAACACACTTAACTTGTGTGAACAGGTTTCTTTGCAGGGACGCCAGAATGTCTTAGAAGAGAAAGTGGAGATTTCTCCTTGAAGGAAAGAAAGTGGAGATTTTTCCTTAAACATGTCCGCATACCACTGCAGTGTAGAGTCAGGACATAATTTTAGTGTGTGGAGAATACTGAATCCAGAAATGTTTGTGAGTCTAGTTATTTAGATACAGTCCTAAATTGAAGGAATGGTATTTGAAACAGTATTTCTCACATGAACTATAAAGAGATGACTTTGCCCCTTTGCCAATAGACCCTGCAGACAGCTAAGAGCTATGTGCATAAATGTAAAGTAAAATGTATAGTATTTATAAGGTCAGAATTACATGTTCTTTTCCTTCAGCATAATGGAACATCATTTAATTGCATGTACAACCATTTTCTGTAGGTTGTGCTGTATCTTATCCATCAAATGGAGAAGACCAAAGAACCGGCTTTTATTGACCAATCTGAAGGTTCACTCTTATACATCTAAAATTCAAGTTTTTGCACTACCAGTTGGATGTGCACATTGGCTGATATAATAATTATGAATTAGAGGAACTCATCCAGAAAAGATTGTGGGCCAAGGACATCTATACCTTACTTCTTTTATAATTACATAATGGACGATGAATTGTATTTTGCAAATATGTATTTCCCTTCATTGGCTCTAACAGAAAGCCTAGAATGACCTGCTTATAGATTATTATTTACAATGAAAACAAAATTTTACTTTAGGATGTAGACTGGCAGTATTAGTCATTAAACTTTTGCTGGTGTTCACCAAGCTGCTATTCTTATTAAATAATAGTTTGTTTGCCTAGTCCTAGAGTTTTGATCAATGTCAATTTGTTGAGATTTCCTGGTTGAATTTAATTTCTGTCATCTTAGTTTTATTTTAGCATCATATCAGTGTCTCCCATTTTTTTAAAGCATAAATTATTTACTTTGTTTTTCTTCAGTTATATGATGTTATATACTGATCAGAGCTTCTGTTGCTATATTTTTTCAAGTTTCAAAGCATATCAGATCTATTTTCATTTTCATTGGAGGACTTTTTTTATACTTGACTTATTTAGGATAACACTTCATTGGGGTAATGTTTCAAGATAATCATATGAGTGGGAAATTCTAGAAATGCTTTTTCCTTTGGTGGTACTTCTGTACAAGTCAGTTTGTAGACTCGAATGTGAAATACTTGTGTTTCTTTCATCTTTTTTACTGGGTACTTTAATGTCTCTCAGATCCCAAAATCTATCCAAGCATAATATTTTTCTCTTTTTCTTCTCCTGTATATCATATATGAAATGAGACAAACTGATTCTCACCTGATTCTAAGCTTTTGTTTATTGACAGAGTGACATCATAGCCTATTTATAGTTTCAGCAAATTCACTTAATACTTCACAGTACTGTGAAGCTTATTCCTTTTTACAAATAATTTCAGCTGACTAGGTCTCACACACCACAATGAACAAAGATATCTCAACTCCTAGATTTAAACAGAAAATAATGACTTAAGAAAAGACATAAAAATAATATCAAGATGTGATGGCATGATGAAAGTTATTACATCAGATGAAGTTCTTAAGAAAATATATATTTTAAATATTTTAAAACCAATATCCAAATCTTCTGATTGCTCAGGATCGCATGAAGTTCCCTGGAGACATTCAAGGTGAGGCTTGACAAGGCCCTGGGCAACCTGATCTAGTTGGGGGTGTCCCTGTGACTGTAGGGGGGTCGGACTAGATGACCTTTGAAAGTCCTTTCTGGACCAGATGATTCTACGATTCTATGATTCTATGATTATGTCAGTGCTACAACACTGGAAATAAACAAACAAACAAATAAAAATCTGAAGTGAGGAAATATGTGAACAAGTTATTTTCTTGCTGCTTCTTAGAAGGCTAAATTATTTGTGAATTGGATGCTTTGTTATTCAGCAAGAATGTAGATCTGGGCCATCTTGTACTAGATCACATCACTGAAGAAATATCTTTTTGGAAACATCAGTGGTCTTGGAAACATTAGTATTCCAATGCTAGAATTTCTTTTCTGGTCTGAGTTCTAGTTTCAGTTATGTCCCAAAGTCAGTGTGCATCAACTAGGCTTTTCTTCTTAAGATGCCTAGATAAATTATAATCCCAGAGCCTTAGCTGATTTATAGTTCTACCACTTCAACTGATGTGCAAATCCGTACTTTCAGATGATTTGCATTAATGAAAGTCAGTGGGTGTCCCAGGGTGTCCAGAAACAGTTGAAATAATTAGAAAGCAATTTTTACGTGGTTCTCCTCCTCTCCACAGAGCATTCAACAGAATTTCCTTAAAGCATGCATTTAGAAAAGAGAACATTGCTCTGCTAGGATTACAAAAATTGCTAGTTCCTACAAAACTCTAGAAATAATAATATTTTCCATTTTTAATTGTTTTGGATAGCATATCAGTTATAGTGAGAGAGTGGTTGCCTTTACCCATCTTTATTTTCCCCTACACATATAATTTCTACAAAGCCATAATAGAGAAATACAGTCTAATGCTTACTTACAGAATTGAAATTCTTAGCTCCAAAGCTATTTCCATTTAACCTGTATTTTTCTTTTTGTAAAGCTGTGGAGTATTTCAGAAGGAAAAATATTAACAATTTCTGTGAATAGACATTTTTAGAGCTGCTTTGGTTCTTGAAGAGAATAGTAAATTATCCAAATTTCCCTTTCAGTGTGCCTCAAGTCTGTGTGTAGTAAGACATCACCAAATATGCAAGTACAGGGAATGGAAGATCTACCTTACCTTCTTTTTAACTTCCCACAAGTCTATTATAGAGTCTGGTCATTGTTTATCAATTAATTAAAATTAATATAAAAAATAAATGCTGTTGTAAAAATAGAAATTACAGAATAGTAAGATACTACTATTTTATTGTCAGAAAAACATTTTATCATAAGATTCACTACAAGAGCTGTGTCCTGTTGTCATTGTCTTTGTCCTCGTAGATCATGGGTATTTCTTTATTTCGTGTTCATTAGTTCATGATCACGAGTGACTTTTCTTTCCTATTGTACAAAACAATGAGGTAGTAAAAAATACTTAATCATATAAGCATAGAATCATAAAATCATCTGGGTCAGAAGAGACCTTCAAAGGTCATCTATTTTGACCCCTCTGCAGTCAGTGGGGACACCCCCAACTAGACCAGGTTGCTCAGAGCCTCACTTTGAATGTCTCCAGGGAAGGGACCTCAACAGTCTCCCTGGGCAAGCTGTTCCAGTGCTCCACCACCCTCATTGGAAAGAAATTATTCCTAATGTCTAATCTAAATCTGCTCTTCTCCTCTTCTCCAGTTTAAACCCATTAGCCCTTGTTCTGTCATTGCCGGCCTTTGTGAACAGACTCTCCCCAGCTTTCCTGTAGGCCCCCCTCAGGTACTGGAAGGCCGCTATTAGGTCTCCCCGGAGCCTCCTCTTCTCCAGGCTGAACAACCCC